>JARQOD010009603.1:0-30700 GCA_033576555.1 Oophaga sylvatica
GGCACCCCACTAGGACTTTTTAGGCAAAGCTCCTGAATTCCAACTCCAAAGTGGCCTCCCCCAAGGGGATCCGGGGGGGGGAAATTTTTAAATTTTACCCCGGGGGCCCCCGAGGAAATTCTAAACGCACCCTGTTTTTTTATGAACAAGGATCCAGCACTGCTTAATTTTTCCGACCAGGCCGGGTAAAGGCCATTAATCTGCCTCCCCGGGGTATCGCATCTTTGGGGGGGGGGTTTTTTTTGGTTTCCCTGGCGGCCCCAAAAACATAAACCCTGACCTCTTCGCCTCCTTCATCCCTTTTGGGGCTCGCCCCTGAACGCCTTCTGGGGCTAAACCCCCCTTTGCTGAAAGGTCTCTTGTAAAGGGGATCGAAAAACGGAAATTTTCTTTCGTCCCCTCCTTTTTTTCCAAAAATTTTGTCCAGGACCGGCCAAAAAGATATTCGCCGTCTAGGAATAGCAGGGCGAGATCTTTTGAATATCGCCCGGTCAACATTTTAGCAAACCCCCTTCGCGCTGCATTAGCACCCCTCCCTGGGGCAGCCTTCTCTGAGTCCGCGGGGGAATCCCCAAAAAAGCCCCCGTTCTGAATATCGGCAAGGTCCCAATTGACCCCCTAGGTTCCATCTCAACTGGGCCTAATTGGGGTCCACCAGCCTCTTTGGGATCTGGCGTTAAAAGGGGGTTTTCCCCCGCGCCTGGGGGAAACCGCCGACATCTCCATGTCCCCCCAAGAAGGATCTGCCTTCTTGTGGGGTGGATCTTTCAAAGACCCCAAACATAAAAAGGAAAATGGAGGATTTTTGGAACCTCGCCATCCTCCATTTGGGGGGCCTTATCCCACTACCTTAAGGGACTTCAAAGGATATCCCGCTTAAATTTGGGTAAGAGCCTTTTTTTCTGGTTTTCCCCACCTCTGCTAAAGGCCTTTTGGATTCTATGTTTAGGGAAAGATCTTTTTTTTTGGATCTAGACCACCGAACATCAATCCTGTACTAGAGTTCTGGTCCCCCCTTACCCCCGGGGTGGACCTAACTATTTGACAAGTTTCCATGGGGGCCAAAGGGGAAAAAAAATGGGGGAGGTCTTCTTAGAAAAGAGGAAGAACCAAGAGGAAGGGGAAAGGGGCCTGAAAAAACTTCACCCTTTCGGGGGCGGGGGAATCTGAATCAAAAACACGGGGACAGTTCACGCTAAGATTCTCCGATTAAAGGGGCCCTTACTCCCCCCTTTATTACTCCTTCAGGCTTTGGGGAAACTGGGGTCTCCTCCGCATCAAAAAAGGGGGAAGGGGGCATGGGGGGGTTCTACCCTCCCGGGCCCCTGCCCCCCCCCCTTAATGCCCCTGTCTGTGGGGTTTCCGGGGTGGCAAAACCTTTTGGGCAAGCGTCGGGGAAGGGGGAAGCAAAAAAAGGCACATTCCCGGTTTTTCTTTCACCAACATACCCCCAGTAAGGGGGAAAAACGAATGGGGAAAACTCATAGGGGGGTTTTCAATTTTGACGTCTCTTACCCAGTCCATACAGCATAAACCGGATCACGGAGGGTCTTTTTCCCAGGAACTCCTGGGCAGCGCCCCTGGCCAAAAAAGGGGAGCGCTCTGTCTGCCCCCTGCTGGCTCTCCTCTAACCGAGGGCTCTGCATGTCCTTTAAAAAAAAGGGGGCAAAGCGCTTTCCTTTTTCCGGCTTTTTATATCCCCCCCCATTCGGGCAGCGGGTGCGGCCAGGGGTCCTCCCCCTCCGTCACCGCCCCAAAACCCCCTGCACCTCCCCACCCCCCCCACAGCACCCCCCCCCATGTAGATGCAGCCCCCAAAATTTTTCAAAAACCCGGCCGGGTGCCCCTTCCGGGTTTTCCGGCGGTGGAGACTCCCCCCCTTTCAACCCGCGGAAAACGCTCCCACGGGGGTCCCCAACCCACCGCACCGTCGCAGGTCCCCCCGGAAATCTCCCCCGCATCGCCCCCCCCGGGGGCGGGGGGGGAACCAAAAATCCCCGCCGCGCCGCCCACATAGCGACCCCGCCAAATTCCAAAACCCCCACCGCGCCTCCATAGGTGACCGGGGCGGGAAATTTTTAAAAAAACCCCCCGCGCCTCTATAAGCGACACGCGCGGGAAATTCAAAAAACCCCCCGCGCCGTCCATAGAAGACCGCGCGGGGAAAATTAAAAACCCCCACCGCCCTCCTAGCTGCCGCGGGGGAAAATTCAAATTTTTTTTTTTTTTAAAATTCCCCAGGGGGGCACCCCTTTTCAGGCCCCCCCCCCATGACGGGGCCGCAGAAAAACGGGGCAGGCCCGGACCAGGGAAGGGGGGGGTACTTTCCAACCGCCTGGGGGAACGGGGGTCCCGGGGTACTGTTTTCCCCCTGCTCCGCACACTATCGGGGAACCCCCCTTTCCCCCCACCCACGGGCCTTTTCCGGGGGGTCCGCACCAGTCGGGAAGTCCCCCCGCACAGGTCGACCGGCCGCCTGGGTCCTCCTTAAATCTTCATCTTGGAAACCCCCTTTTGGAAAAGAAACCAAGAGCGGGGGAGGGGCCCCCCCTTTTTGTATCTGTAGGGTTTTCCCGTTCCTAAGGGGGATCCCCTCTCTCCATATGCGTCAGGGGCCTAAAAAAATCAAGGTAACATTTGATATTTCACGTGTCTTTTTCAAGAGTGATAACAATACACACCTCAAAGAACCCCTTTTTTGGGCCCCAAAAAAAAACCGGCACCCAGGGGAAGAGGATGGTCTAAAACCCTTCTCCAATGACCCTTGAATAAGATCGCATAGCAATGTTCGGGGGACAACAATTTAAACCCCTTTTTTCCATCCGACTCATTTCGCCCCTGTACCCGGGCCTAATTCCAGGAGGAAAAAATACGCCCCGGGGGGATCACTCGCTCCCGGGGGAAAGGGGGGGATCCCAGGGGGGGGCTCCCTGCGCGCCCCCCTAACCCCCCCAGAGCACGCGATGTGTCCGCGTTCGAGGGTCCGCCTCCTTCCAGGTCCCCGGACCCCCAAAAAGGGCCGGGTCCTGCAGGGGGTTTCCTCAGTGCCTGCTGAAGGGGGCGTGAGAACCTGCGGATGCAGAGCGATCGCGGTTTTACAGAGTCGTGAACACTGTCACCCAGCATCGATAAAATCGGGGGTTTTCCCACCCGGGGGAAAAATTAAAAAATAAAAAAAATAAAAAAAAAAATGGGAAAAAAAAATTTTTAAAAAAAAAAAAAATTTCCCCCCAAAAAATTCATTTTTTCCTGAAAAAAATAAAAAAAACAAAAAAGTAACATATTTGGATCCCCGCGTCCATAACCCCCCCCCTTAAAACTCCCCCAGATAACCCTTTTGAACCCCTAAAAAAAAAAAAACAAGCAAAAACCAATGCTTTTCACAAAAGCCGAAAAAAATGGAATAACGCATAAAAAACCGATATAAATAAACATGTCCGCTGAAAACTATCTGTCCCGCAAAAACGAGCCCATACACATCATCAGAAAAAAAATAAAAAGTTATAGCTCGCAGAATAAAGAATGCAAAAATTTTTTTTAAAAAAATTTTTTTTTATCAAAAAAAGCACAAACAAAAAAAAATGATTAAATAGGTATCGCCGTAATCATACTGACCCAAAAAAAAAACTGCTTTAACAATTTTACCAACGCGAACGGTATAAACGCCTCCCCCAAAAAAATTCAGAATTGCTGTTTTTTCAACAACCTCCAAAAATCGAAATAAAAAGCGTAAAAAAATCACTGGTCAAATGGTACCAATGAAACGCACTCGCCCCAAAAAAAAATAACCCCTCACAGATTGGGGCCCAAAAATTTTGAAAAATTTAATAGCTCTCAAATTGGGAACAAAAAATTTTTTTTTCAAAAAAAAGTGTTTTTTAGCGTACAGCTGCCAATCATAAAAACCCCTATAAAAAGTAAATAAAACCCCCCTTTTTTCACCCGTTGTAAAAAGGGTTGAGATGAGTTTCAGAGGGGGCCCCCTGGGGTTACAAGGGTGCAGTGGGGGTTGGAATCAGGGTTACTGATTGGCTTATTTTAAGGAATCATTTTTCCCCAGGGTTTCCGGGTGATCAATTGTTCTGTTAATCCTTTTTTCCGTTTCCCTTGAGCCCTGGTCGTGTCTCATCTCCCTATCAATAAAAAATTTTCTTTTTTTTTTGTTTTTTGCTATATTTTTCATTTTTTCCTCCTCTGGGGGGCCTTTGGGCCCCTCCGGGGCTTTTTTCCCTCTCATTTTCCAGCCACTGGTTTTTACTTTGCTTTTTGCAGTTTTTTTTTGGGGGCGTTTTTGTTACCCAGAGAAAAAAAAATTTGGTGGAGATCGGTGATCTCATTTTTGAAATTTAAAAATTTGGGGGGTTTTTTTTGGGTTTTTTGGGTGCAGTAAATCCCTTCCTGTCCTTTTCTATTTTTATAGTTGGGCCCCAGCGTTTTTCATACTATTTTCTTTCTGTGCCTTTTTCCTTTTTAACCCCATTATATTTTGGGGGGTTTTATTTCTTTGGGTTCTGTCCGGGGGGAAAAGCTTTCCTATTTTTTTCTTTAGGGGGATTTAGTTTTCACTTGACGAGGGTCAGGGGCCCTTGTAGGGGAAGCTCCAAAGGTGCCTCTATTTCGGGGGGTTTTCAGGGTACTGCAATCTCATAGATTCCCCCAAAGCTTGGTGTTTGCCTTTTTTACCTGCACCCTCACTACCGTAACATAACAGTATCCCGGGCCAAAAAAATTGTTGGTACTCACAGAAGGAAAAAAAAAATTTTGAAGGAAAAAAAAGTTTTCAAATTTTTTTTCTGTTTGTTGCATTTTTTTTTTTTTTTTTTTCCCCCTTCTCTGGGTCGGGGGGATCTTTTTTCCCAATGTTTTGCACATTGTTTTCCGTGGGGATCAGTTTTCCAGAGTTCAGAGTATGCTGCAAATTTTGCTAGGTTCCTGTTGTGGCCCCCAGGACCCCATGCAGATTATTTTCGGGGGGGCGACTAAGTTTCAGAATTCAAAAAAAAAAAAAAAATTTTTTTCTTCCTTAAAACTAATCCTCAAAAACGCAGCGCCAGGTTAAAAATTACATCTCTCCCCCCTGCGGGGGCGTCCTCAGTTGGGGGTTTTTCCCCCGACACCGGGGAAACCTTTTTTAGTGTTTGATGTTTTTTTTGGCTTTTGGGGTTTTTGTACGATGACCTAATATCCTGATCAACGAAAAAGCCTTGTGGCATTTTAAAACAGGGCTTGATGACGCGAGTTATACTGTCAAAAAATTCCCGAGGTGGGCATCCGACCAAATGGAATGACGCGTTTGGGGGGCCCTTTTTTTCCGAAGGGTCTTGGGAAAAGAAAGGGTGTTTGGTGGTTTTCCCCCCCCCCCTCGGGGTCAATGATTCTATGCTTTTTGCGATTCAAATTTACAGACTTTCGTGACGGAAAGTATGCGGGGTGGTGTTCCTTTTAGCCAGCGTTGGCCCATGCGGGGATGGATGTGTCTGGGCACGCGTCGATTTCGAACCAAGGGTTTTGTTTTACTGGGGACCCCCTCATGCTTTTTCGGTTCCCTGGGGGGGGGAAAAGGGGTTTTTCCGCTCAGTTGTCGGGGGATGTTCAACTAAGTTTTTTATTAACTGTATTTGATATGCTCTCTGTCCTCATTTTCCTGGGGCTTTCGTTGTTTTGGGGGAGCGCTATTAACCTGAATTAGATTTTGAAACTTGGGGGTTTTCCCCCGACCCACGAAGTCTTTTCCCTACTGGGATCGTTTCCCCCCTTTGGGGCCGAAAAAAAAACCCCAGTTTTCTATGGGGTATAATAGGGTTGACCGACCCCCGGGAGTGCGAAATTTTTTGGGGTTTAAAAAAATCTGTGACATTATCTCGGGGTTTCCCTTGGTTCATCTCATAATCCTTTTTTGGGGGGAAACTTGTCTGTAACCATTTTTGGGTCCCAAAAGGTTTTTACCAACCCCCTTTTTTCTCCCCCCCCCCCGGGGTGGGGGTGTTCCTGTTTTTGTTTGATTTTTCTGAGGGTTTTTAAACGAAAGAAACGCACCCTTACCTCCCCAAGGAGTTTTAATCCCTTTTTTTAATTATGCCGGGGTATAAATTCCCAAGGGGCGCCTCTTTAACTTTCAAAACCTGAAAAATGCCTATGCGGTCTTATAAAAAGGAATTTTTGGAAAGGTCTATCAGACCACCCTTCCCCTTATGCCGTTTTTTCTTTGGGCCCAAAAAAAAGGTTCATTAAGGCCGTTATCGATTATGTTCTAACAATATTCTTAAATATCAATACCCTTTCCCTTGTTTCTGCCTGTTTTCCGGGGTAAAAAAACGCTATTGGTTTCCAACTTGACCTCGGGGGCGTATAACCTTTTTCCATTAAGCACGGGGATGAATGGAAGACGGCTTTAACACCCCTAAGGCATTTTGAGTACCTTTGAGCCCTTTGGGCTCACTAAGCCCCTTTTCCGTCTTCCACCCTTCATGAATAATTTTCAGGATTTTGTGGACAATTTCTATTGTTATTTGGATGTATTTGATTTTTCTAATGACTGGACTCTCATGTAAACAGTTCGAACTGTATTCCAATTTTGAACAGAAGCTCTGTATGTAAGGGATCAAAGTGTCTTTTTGGCGTACAGAAATTCATTTCTGGTTCATTTTGTCCCCATCTGTTATTGAAATGGACCCGGTCAAGGTTCAGGCCATCTGTATTGGGCCCAACCACTTCATTAAAGGCTCTTCAAGTTTTTTTGGGTTTTCCAATTTTTAAATCGAAATTTATTGGTAATTTCTCTGTTAAGTAAACCATTAACTATTTGACCAGAAAGGGTTCTGATTGGTGAATTGGCCTCCTGAGCATCTCCTTTCAGGAACTAAGCAGAGATTCACTTCTGCTCCTGTTCTACGGCCCAGATGTTTCTCTGCCAATTTCAGGTGGAGGTTAGCTCTGAAATTGGGGGGGCCCCGTTTTTTGTCCCAAAAAGATCCAGAGACCTCTAAATAACCCTTGTCCTTTTTTTTCCCTTCGAAAATTTTCTCCTACTGAACGTAATTATGACGGGGGAATCGGAGTTATTGGCCATAATGGGCTTTTGAAATGGAGACATTGGCGGAGGAGCCAAACATCAGGGTGGTCCTTACGACCATAAAATCTTCTATCTGGAATCCCAAGCGACTCAATCCCTAACAGGCCAGGGGCCTTGTTTTTCACACGTTTTAATTTTGGGTTCCCTTTTCTTCCGGCACAGAATTTTAAGGCGATGCCCCTCGAGGATTTTCCCTTTTCGACCTCCTGACTATCTAAATCCCTCTGTAATTTTTGAAGGGGGTGTAGTTCTTTCCGCCAACTCCCAATTTGAGACTTGCTTGGAGGGGTTCAGGAGGATAGGCCCGAGCGCTGCCCTTTTGGAAAATTTTTGTCCCGGACCAATGGAAAAAGAGTGTGAGTCTGAGATTCATTGTTCCCTTTGGGCTGGCATCCCAATTTTTTTGGTACCAGAACTTGTTATCGGTCCTTTTGGTGGCCTACCTTGTCTCGGATGCCCGGGAAATTTGGGTCAGTCCGCGGGACTTCTCTCGCTCCAAGCCTTCCTCGCTCTATGGTTTTGTTGATGCCATTGCCTTGCCCAAAGAGACCAGGACCCAATTTTTCTAGGGTTTCTTTCCATCTTCCTGTTTCTCAAAAGACCACCATCTGTAATTTGGATGGGTTTTTTCCAAAATATACATCGTGCCATTACCAAGTGCCTTCCTCCCTGAATTGGTGCCGTTGTTCCTCACAAAGTGGTTCGTTTCCCCGGCATTCCTGAGAACTTTTTTGTCTGACAGAGGGGTCCCATTGTTTCCCAGATTTTGGGGACTTTTTTTTCTAAACTGGGTGTTCAATTGTCCTTTTCTCCCGGCATTTTATCCCAGACCAATGGCAAACTGAGAGAACAAACCAGACATTGGACTTTCAAGACTTGTGTCTGCGATCAATGACGGGTCCCCTTTTTTGCCTTTGCTATTTCTCTTAAATAAGGGCTAAGCTCTCCACTTTGAATTCTCCGTTTTCTGTAATTCGGTTTCACCCTCGATTTTCTTTAG
This sequence comes from Oophaga sylvatica, assembly GCA_033576555.1. Lineage (NCBI taxonomy): Eukaryota > Metazoa > Chordata > Amphibia > Anura > Dendrobatidae > Oophaga > Oophaga sylvatica. The sequence goes on from JARQOD010009603.1 coordinate 8,073, forward strand.
GACAGACGAGGCTTCTGTCGTCCAGGTGTTGACTCTGTTGTTGAGCGTAGGGAGCAGATTTGGACCAGGTATGGAAATTGTCCCTCTCTCAGGGGAAAAGGGCCCCCGGTTTGCTAACTGCATAGACTGATGGCCCGTTTAAAGTGGGGGGCTTGGTCTGGTTGTCCTCAAAAATATTCCTATGAAGTAGCATCTCCTAAATTTAAGCCAGGTTCATTGACCTTATAAGACTGAGATTATTAATCCGTTTCTTTTCGTTTTCCTTCCCGGGACATTTAAGATCCATAACGTTTCCCAACCTTTGAAGATTTGTTGACCAGTGGTTCCTGCTGCTTCCTCCTGACCCCCGGGGGTTAGGGCAATCTGGATAGTGGTTGAGAAAATATTGATTCTCGTTTTTCCCAGACGAAGACTCCATATTTGGTTAAATGGAGATTATGTCAAGGATAATTTTGGGTTTTGCTTCGGACACCAGCTAGGAACTTATCCTGCGAACAAAGAACTCATCCCGACCGCCCTTTGCTCAAAAGGTTCGGTGACCCCCCTCAAGGGGGGTTTCTGTTGTGAAGGTTTGAGATGGTCTGACAGAGGGTCCCCCTGGTGGGTTTCAAGCGGGCTGTAGGATTGGGAATCATGTTACTGATTGGTCTTATTTAAGGGAATCATTTTCCCCTCAGGTTGCCGATCAATTGTTTGGTTAATCCTTCTTTCCAGTTTTCCCTTGTAGCCTGCGTGTCGGCTCAACTCCTGCTTCAATAAACAATTTCTTATTTTGTGTTTTTGCTATATTTTTGCATTTTGTCCTGCACTTCTGTGGGGCTTCTGGTCCCCTCCGGGGCTTTTTGCCCTCTCAGTTTAGTCCAGCCACTGTGTTTTGTACTTTTGCTTTTTGCAGTTTTTTCAGTGGCTGCTGTTTTTGTTAAAACCAGAGAACTAATTTAGGTGGTAGAGGTCGTGTGATCTCAGTGATTTTGAAATTAGTATGTTGTGTTTTTCAGGTTTTCTGGGATTGCAGTAAGTACCCTTCCTGTCCTTTTCTATTTAGATAGTTTGGGCCCCACGTTTGCTCATACTATTTTCTTTCTGTGTCATTTTCCTCTTGTCTAACCGCCATTATATGTTTGGGGGCTTTCTATTATCTTTGGGGTTCTGCTCCGGGGCAGATAGCTTTCCTATTTCTATCTTTAGGTGTAGTTAGTTTCTCAGGCTGTGACGACGTCTAGGACCATTGTAAACGCTCCACGGCTGCCTCTAGTTGCGGTGGTTAGTCAGGGTACTGCAATCTCATAGATTCCAACTGCTCTGTGTATTGCCTTTTTTACCTGCACTCCTCACCCTACCGTAACATAACATCACCCCCTTAGTGAGGGAGAAAAATAATAAAATTAAAAAAATGTATTTATTTCCATTTTCCCATTAGGGTTAGGGTTGCGGCTAAAGTTAGGGTTGGCGCTAACGTTAGGGTTGGGATTAGGTTAGGGGTGTGTTAGGGTTAGGTTTGTGGTTAGGGTTGGGACTAGGGTTAGGGGTGTGTTGGGGTTAGGGTTGGAGTTAGAATTGGGGGGTTTCTGCTGTTTAGGCACATCAGGGGCTCTCCAAATGTGACATGGCGTCTGATCTCAATCCAGCCAATTCTGCGTTGAAAAAGTCAAACGGTGCTCCTTCACTTCTGAGCTCGCCATGCGCCCAAACAGTAGTTTACCCCTGCATATGGGGTATCAGTGTACTCTGGACCACAAGAGTTATTGTGCAATTTGTCCTATTTCTTCTGTTACCCTTGGGAAAAATAAAAAACTGGGGCGACAAAATCATTTTTGTAAAAAAAAAATGATTTTTTTGTTTTTACGGCTGTATGTTATAAAACTTCTGTAAGCACTTGGGCTTCATAGCGCTCACCACACTTCTAGATAAGTTCCTTGTGGGGTCTATTTCCAAAATGGGGTCACTTGTGGGGGGTTTCCACTGTTTAGACGCATCAGGGCTCTCCAAATGCGACATGATGCCCCCAGACCATTCCATCAAAGTCTGCCCAAACCAAACGTCACTACTTCCCTTCCGAGCCCAGACGTGCACCCATACAGTAGTTTTTTCCCACATGTTGGGTATCAGCGTACTCAGGACAAATTGGACAACAACTTTGGGGTCCAATTTCTCCTGTTACCCTTGTGAAAAAAAAATATTGGGGGCGAAAAAATCATTTTTGTAAAAAAAATAAAAGGATTTTTTTTTTTTAAAGGCTGAATGTTTTTAAACTTCTGTGAAGCACTACGGTGTTATGTTACGGTAGCTGAGGAGTGCAGGTAAAAAAGGAAATACACCAGAGCATTGGAATCTATGAGATTGCAGTACCCTGACTAACCACCGCAACTAGAGGCAGCCGTGGAGCGTTCCTACGTTGGTCCTAGACGCCTCGTCACAGCCTGAGAAACTAACTACACCTAAAGATAGAAATAGGAAAGCTATCTGCCCCGGAGCAGAACCCCAAAGATAATAGAAAGCCCCCAAACATGTAATGGCGGTTAGACAAGAGGAAATACTGACACAGAAAGAAAATAGTATGAGCAAACGCTGGGCCCAAACTATCTAAATAGAAAAGGACAGGAAGGTACTTACTGCAATCTCAGAAAACCCTGAAAAAACACCAACTCTACTAATTTCAAAATCACCTGAGATCACACCGACCTCTACCACCTAAATAGTTCTCTGGTGTAACAAAAACAGCAGCCACTGAAAAAACTGGAAAAAGCAAAAGTACAAAACACAGTGGCTGGACTAAACTGAGAGGGCAAAAGCCCCCGGAGGGGACCCAGAAGGCCCCCACAGAAGTGCAGGACCAAATGCAAAAATATAGCAAAAACACAAAATAAGAAATTGTCTTATCTGATAGCAGGAGATGCAGACACGACACAGCAGGCTACAAGGGAAACTGAAAGAAGGATTCAGACCAGAACAATTGATCACCGGCAACCCTGATGGGAAAATGACTCCCTTATATAAGACCAATCAGTAACACCTGATTCCCAGTCCTCACAATCCTCACTAGTACCGCTTGTAACCACCACAGGGAGCCTCTGCTCAGAACTCATCTCAAACCCATTCACAACAGTACCCCCCCCTTGAGGAGGGGTCACCGAACCCTCATTTGAGCAACCAGGTCGGTCAGGATGAGTTCTATGATACGCACGGATAAGTCTCCTAGCATGGATGTCCGAAGCAAACACCCAAGAATTGTCTTCCTGACCATAACCTCTCCATTTAACCAAATACTGGAGTCTTCGTCTAGAAAAACGAGAATCCAATATTTCTCAACCTCATACTCCAGATTGCCCTCAACCAAAACAGGGTCAGGAGGCACAGCAGCAGGAACCACTGGCTCAACAAACCTCTTCAACAAGGACTTGTGGAACACGTTATGGATCTTAAATGTCCCTGGAAGAAGCAAACGAAAAGAAACAGGATTAATAATCTCCATGATCTTATAAGGTCCAATGAACCTAGGCTTAAATTTAGGAGATGCTACTCTCATAGGAATATTCTTTGAGGACAACCAGACCAAGTCCCCCACTTTAAACCGAGGACCATCATCCTATGCCGGTTAGCAAACCGCTGGCCTTCTCCTGAGAGAGGGACAACCTCTCCACTACCTGTCCCAAATCTGCTGCATACGCTCAACAACAGAGTCAACACCTGGACAGACAGAAGCCTCCGTCTGTCCTGAAGAAAATCGAGGGTGAAACCCAGAATTACAGAAAAACGGAGACATCAAAGTGCAGAGCTAGCCCTATTATTAAGAGCAAACTCAGCCAAAGGCAAAAAAGAGACCCAGTCATCCTGATCAGCAGACACAAAGCATCTTAGATAAGTCTCCAATGTCTGGTTTGTTCTCTCAGTTTGACCATTGTCTGAGGATGAAATGCCGAGGAGAAAGACAATTGAACACCCAGTTTAGAACAAAAAGTCCTCCAAAATCTGGAAACAAACTGGACTCCTCTGTCAGACACAATGTTCTCAGGAATGCCGTGTAAACGAACCACGTGCTGAAGGAACAACGCACCAATTCAGAGGAGGAAGGCAACTTAGGTAATGGCACAAGATTATCATTTTGGAAAACCTATCACAAATTACCCAGATGGTGGTCATTCTCTGAGAAACAGGAAGATCGAAATGAAATCCATAGAGATATGGGTCCATGGTCTCTTGGGCACAGGCAATGGCATCAACAAACCACTAGAGCGAGAGCAAGGCTTGGAGCGAGAGCAAGTCCCGCAGGACTGCACAAATTCCCTGACATCGCGAGACAAGGTAGGCCACCAAAAGGACCGACTAACCAAGTCTCTGGTACCAAAAATTCCGGGATGCCCAGCCAATGCGAACAATGAATCTCAGACATCACACTCTTTTTCCATTGGTCCGGGACAAACAATTTTCCAACAGGGCAGCGCTCGGCCTATCCTCCTGACACCCCTCCAGAGCAAGTCTCAAATTGGGCGAGATGGCGGAAAGAACTACACCCTCCTTCAAAATAACAGAGGATCAATAGCTCAGGAGAGTCCGCAAGGAAACTCCTCGAGAGGGCATCCGCCTTAACATTCTTAGTGCCAGGAAGAAAGGAAACCACAAAATTAAAACGTGTGAAAAACAAGGCCCACCTGGCCTGTCTAGGATTGAGTCGCTTGGCAGATTCCAGATAGACCAATTCTTATGGTCCGTAAGGACCACCACCTGATGTTTGGCTCCCTCCAGCCAATGTCTCCACTCTTCAAAAGCCCACTTCATGGCCAATAACTCCCGATTACCCACGTCATAATTACGTTCAGTAGGAGAAAATTTCGAGAGAAAAAGGCACAAGGGTTACTTTTAGAGGTCTCTGATCTTTTTGGGACAAAACGCACCTGCCCCAATTTCAGAGGCATCAACCTCCACCTGAAATGGCAGAGAAACATCAGGCTGCCGTAGAACAGGAGCAGAAGTGAATCTCTGCTTAAGTTCCTGAAATGCAGAGACTGCCTCAGGAGGCCAATTCACCACATCAGAACCCTTTCTGGTCAAATCAGTTAATGGTTTAACAATAACGAGAAATTACCAATAAATTTACGATAAAAATTGGCAAAACCCAAAAATCTCTGAAGAGCCTTTAATGAAGTAGGTTGGACCCAATCACAGATGGCCTGAACCTTGACCGGTCCATTTCAATAACAGATGGGACAAAATGAATCCCAGAAATGAGATCTTCTGTACGCCAAAAATACACTTTGATCCCTTCACATACAGAGCATTCTCTCTCAAAATCTGGAATACAGTTCGAACATGTTTCACATGAGAGTCCCAGTCATTAGAAAAAATCAAGATATCATCCAAATAAACAATCAGAAACTTGTCCACAAAATCCCTGAAAATGTCATTCATGAAGGACTGGAAGACGGAAGGAGCATTAGTGAGCCCAAAGGGCATCACAAGGTACTCAAAATGCCCTTCAGGGGTGTTAAATGCCGTCTTCCATTCATCCCCGTGCTTAATGCGAATAAGGTTATACGCCCCCCTGAGGTCAAGCTTGGTAAACCAAGTAGCGTTTTTCACCCTGGAAAACAGGTCAGAAATCAAGGGTAACGGGTATTGATATTTCACAGTAATATTGTTCAAGAGACGATAATCAATACACGGCCTTAATGAACCATCTTTTTGGCCACAAAGAAAAAACCGGCACCTAAGGTGAAGAGGATGGTCTGATATGACCCTTCTCCAATGATTCCTTGATATAAGACCGCATAGCGTCATGTTCAGGTACAGACAAGTTAAAAAGGCGACCTTTAGGGAATTTACTACCTGGCACTAATTCAATAGCGCAGTCATAGCTCCTATGGGAGGTAAGGATGCAGATTTACTTTCGCTAAACACATCAGAAAAATCAAACAAAAAGTCAGGAACATCCTCAGCCTGGGGGAGGCAGAAAAAACAGGAGTGTTGGACTAACACATTGGCAGCCCCAACTGGTTACAGACACAGATTTCCAATCCAAAACAGGATTATGAGACTGTAACCAAGGGAAACCCAGCACTATAAGTCATGCAGATTATATAGAACCAAAAATTTGCAGCACTCCTGGTGATCAGGTTCAACCCTCATTATCACCTGAGTAGAAACTGGGGTTTATTCTCAGCCAAAGGGTAGAATCGATCCCCAGTAAGGAATAGACTTCTGTAGGGGTATCAAGGGAAACCACAACGTTTAGCAAAATCATAATCCATCAGGTTAATAGCTGCTCCAGAATCAACGAAAGCCTGAGCAGAAAATGAGGACAGAGAGCATATCAGAGTGACAGTTAATAAAAACTTAGTCTGAACACTACCCAAGACAACTGAGCGTGCAAAATGTCTTCCCCGCTTAGGGCAGACTGAAATAGCATGAGAGGCATCACCACAGTAGAAACATAACCCATTGCGCTTTCGAAACTCATGATGCTGTGCCCCAGACACCACTCCATCACACTGCATGGGCTCAGAAGCTGGTTCACAAGGCATCACCACTCCACGCATACTTCTCCGCTCACGCAAACGTCTGTCAATTTGAATCGCTAATGACATAGAATCATTGAGACCAGAGGGGACAGGAATCCCACCATAACATCCTTTACATTATCCGACAGACCCTTCCGGAAAAGGGCCGCCAAAGCATCGTCATTCCATTTGGTCAGGACTGCCCACCTACGGAATCTCTGACAGTATAACTCAGCGTCATCAAGCCCCTGATTTAATGCCAACAAGGCTTTTTCAGCTTGATCAGTGACATTAGGCTCATCGTACAATAACCCCAAAGCCTGAAAAAATGCATCAACATCACTCAAAACAGGATCCCCAGGTATCAGGAAAAAGCCCAATCCTGAGGATCGCCGCGCAGGAGAGAGATGATAATTTGAACCTGCTGCGCTGCGTTTCCTGAGGACTTAGATTTTAAGGCAAGAAAAATTTACAATTATTTTTGAAATTCTGAAACTTAGCTCGATCCCCTAAAAACAAATCTGGCATGGGGATCCTAGGTTCCACAACAGGCAACCTAGCAAGATATGCAGCAATACTCTGAACCTCAGTGGCAAGCTGATCCACACGGCCAGACAACTGTGCAAACTCCATTGGGAGAAAAGATCCTCCCCAGCACCCAGAGATACAGAGGGAAAAAAAAAAAAAAATGCAACAAACAGAAAAATATCTCTGACAACTTTTCTTCCTTCAAAATATTTTTTCCCTTCTGTGAGTACCATACAATTTTTATGGCCGGTGATACTGTTATGTTACGTTGAGGAGTGCAGGTAAAAAAGGAAATACACCAGAGCAGTTGGAATCTATGAGATTGCAGTACCCTGACTAACCACCGCAACTAGAGGCAGCCGTGGAGCGTTCCTACGTTGGTCCTAGACGCCTCGTCACAGCCTGAGAAACTAACTACACCTAAAGATAGAAATAGGAAAGCTATCTGCCCCGGAGCAGAACCCCAAAGATAATAGAAAGCCCCCAAACATGTAATGGCGGTTAGACAAGAGGAAATACTGACACAGAAAGAAAATAGTATGAGCAAACGCTGGGCCCAAACTATCTAAATAGAAAAGGACAGGAAGGGTACTTACTGCAATCTCAGAAAACCCTGAAAAAACACCAACTCTACTAATTTCAAAATCACCTGAGATCACACGACCTCTACCACCTAAATTAGTTCTCTGGTGTAACAAAAACAGCAGCCACTGAAAAAACTGGAAAAAGCAAAAGTACAAAACACAGTGGCTGGACTAAACTGAGAGGGCAAAAGCCCCCGGAGGGACCCAGAAGGCCCCCACAGAAGTGCAGGACCAAATGCAAAAATATAGCAAAAACACAAAATAAGAAATTGTCTTATCTGATAGCAGAGATGCAGACACGACACAGCAGGCTACAAGGGAAACTGGAAAGAAGGATTCAGACCAGAACAATTGATCACCGGCAACCCTGATGGGAAAATGACTCCCTTATATAAGACCAATCAGTAACACCTGATTCCCAGTCCTCACAATCCTCACTAGTACCGCTTGTAACCACCAGAGGGAGCCTCTGCTCAGAACTCATATCAAACCCATTCACAACACTACGGGTTCAAAGTGCTCAACACACTTGGGAAAAATCAAAAATTTGGACTAAAAAAATCATTTTTGTGGAAATTTTTTTTTTTTTTTCCACACCCAGGCATTATAAACTTTTGTGAAACACTTTGGGTTCAAAGTGCTCACAACAGATCAAAATAAGTTCCTTAGGGGGTCTAATTTCCAAAATGGTGTCACTTGTGGGGGTTTCCACTGTTTAGGCGTATCAGGGCTCTCCAAACATGACATGGCGTCCAATCTCAACTCCAGCCAATTTTAGTTTGAAAAAGTCAAACGGCGCTCCATCCCTTACGAGCTCTGCTGTGTGCCCAAACAGTGGTTTTCCCCACATATGGGGTATTGGCGTACTCAGGAGAAATTGCACAACTTTATCTGCCCATTTTCTCCTTTTACCCTTGTGAAAATAAAAAAAAGTTTGTAAAAGATCATTTTTGTGGCTAAAAAGTGAAATATTAATTTTTTCCTTCCACGTTGCTTCAGCTCCTGTGAAGCACCTGAAGGGTTATTAAACTTCTTGAATGTGGTTTTTGAGTACCTTGAGGGTGCAGTTCTTAGAATGGTGTCACTTTTGGGTATTTTCTGCTATATAGCCCGTCAAAGTGACTTCAAATGTGAGGTGGTCCCTAAAAAAAATGGCTTTGTAAATTTTGTTGTAAAAATAGAAATCACTGGTCAACTTTTAACCCTTATAATTTCCTAACAAAAAAAATTTTTGGTTCCTAAAATTATGCTGATGCAAAGTAGACATATGGAAAATGTTATTTCTTAACTATTTTGTGTGACATATTTCTCTGTTTTAAGGGAAAAAAAATTCAAAGTTTGAAAATTGCAAAATTTTCGCCATATTTGCGTTTTTTCAAAAATAAACGCAAGGTATATCGAAGAAATTTTACCACTAACGTGAAGTACAATATGTCACGATTAAACAATCTCAGAATCGCGAAGATCCGTTGAAGCGTTCCAGAGGTATAACCTCATAAAGAGACAGTGGTCAGAATTGTAAAAATTGGCCCGGTCATTAACGCGCAAACCACCCTTGGGGGTGAAGGGGTTAAAAAGGCGACCTTTAGGACCAGGCACTAATTCAATAGCAAAATCGTAGCTCCCGTGAGGGGGCAAAGATGCAGATTTACTTTCACTAAATACATCTGAAAAATCAGTCAAAAAGTCAGGAACATCCTGAGACTTGGGAGAAGCAGAAAAAACAGGAGTGTCGGCATTAACACATTGGCAGCCCCAACTGGTCACAGACACAGATTTCCAATCCAAAACAGGATTATGAGACTGTAACCAAGGAAACCTAGTACAATAATGTCATGCAGATTATACAGCACCAGAAATTTGCAACTCTCCTGATGATCTGGTTCAACCTTCATTATCACCTGAGTAGAAAACTGGGGTTTATTCTCCGCCAAAGGGGTAAAATCAATGTCCAGTAGGGGAATAGACTTCCGCAGGGGTATCATGGGAAACCCACAACGTTTGGCAAAGTCAAAATCCATCAGATTAATAGCTGCTCCTGAATCAACAAAAGCCTGAGCAGAAAATGTGGACAGGAGCAAATCAGGGTAACAGTCAACAGAAATTTAGTCTGAACACTACCCAAGACAATTGAGCATGCAAAACGTCTTCCCCGCTTAGGGCAGACAGAAATAACATGAGAGGCATCACCACAGTAGAAACATAACCCATTGCGCTTTCAAAACTCATAATGCTGAGTCCCAGAAGTCACTCTATCACACTGCATGGCTCAGAAGATGGCTCACAAGGCAACACTATCTCACGCATACCTTTGCGCTCACGCAAACGTCTGTCAATTGAATAGCCAATGACATAGAATCATTGAGAACAGAGGGAGCAGGGAATCCCACCATAACATCCTTTACATTCTCTGACAGACCCTTCCGAAAAAGGGCTGCCAAAGCATCATCATTCCATTTGGTCAGGACTGCCCACTTTCAGAATTTCTGACAGTGCAACTCAGCGTCTTCAAGACCCTGATTTAATGCCAACAAGGTTTTTTCAGCTTGACAGTGACATTATGTTCATCGTACAATAATCCCAGAGCCAGAAAAAATGCATCAACATCACTCAAAACAGGATCCCCTGGTGTCAGGGAAAAAGCACAATCCTGAGGATCGCCGTGCAGGAGAGAGATGACAATTTGAACCTGCTGTGCTGTGTTACCTGAAGACTTAGGCTTTAAGGAAAAAAAACAGCTTACAGTTATTTTTAAAATTCAGAAATTTAGCCCGATCCCCCAAAAACAAATCTGGCATGGGAAATCCTAGGTTCCACAACCGGCAACCCAGCAAGATAGGTAGCAATACTCCGAACCTCAGTGGCAAGCTGATCCACACGGCCAGACAACTGTGCAAACTCCATTGAGAGACAAAAAAAATCCTCCTCAGCACCCAGAGAAAAAGAGGGAAAAAATGCGACAAAAAAAAAAAAAATCTCTGACAACTCTGACAACTTTTTTCTTTCCACACTATTTTTCCCTTCTGTGAGTACCATATAATTTTCAGTTGGGCCGGTGATACTGTTATGTTTCGATAGCTGAGTAGGACAGGAACAACAGCAGGGCAGCTGAACACCTGAGATGTTGGTAACTGATGGGTTGCAGATTCCTAAACTAACGACACAACTAGAGGTAGCCGTGGAGCGTTCCTACGTTGATCCTAGACGCCTCGTCACAGCCTGAGAGATAACTACACCTAAAGGCAGAAAAAGAAAGCTATTTGCCCCGGAGCAGATCCCCAAAAAAAATAGGAAGCCCCCAAACATATAATGGCGGTTAGACAAGATGAAAATACAAACATAGGCAGAAAATAGACTGAGCAAACGATGGGCCACAAGCTGACTAAATAGGATAGGACAGGAGAGATTACTTTCTGCAACCCCGAAAACCCTACAAAAATCCAACAATTCTGGGTTACAAAAATACTGAGATCACACGATCTCACCACCCACTAAATCAGATCTCAGTGTCAACAAAAACCAAGCCGCAGCCGCTGAAAAAACAGGAAAAAGCAAATGAGCAAATAACAGTGGCTGCAAAAAAAACTGTGAGGAGCTCAGGCCCCAGGAGGGGACCTGGCTGACCTCCACAAAAGTGCAGAAAACAATGCAAAAAGCAAGCACAAAAAGAAAAGCAAAAAATATCTTATCTGAAAGCAGGAGATGCAGGCAAGACTCCAGCAAACTTCAAAATGAACCAAGGAACCACAATTGAGACAAGAACAATTGATTACCGGCAACCATCATGGGAGAGAACCTCTCTTATATCAGACCAGTCCATGATTCCAGATTGCCACTCCTTGCTGAAAGGTTCAGTACTGTCTGTAACCACCAGAGGGAGCCTCTGCTCAGAAACCATCTCTAGCACATTCATAACACTTTGTATAGTAAGCTTACCAAGTGTCAATATACTTGCAGATTTCTTTAATGACCTATTCGGCCCCAAGAGGACTTATTCAGCCCCAAGAGGACTTATTCAGCCCCCAAAAGGACCTATTCAGGCCCAAGAGGACCCAGACCCATTCCAAGTTTAGAGTTGTGTAAGTATATTGGCCTGAAACCTTGTTACATCTTTTGTATAGTAGCTAACCAAGTGTCAGTATACTTGCAGATTTTTGTCAGGACCCAGTCAGGCCCGTGAGGACCCAGTCAGGCACAACAGTTTTGTTCTGATTGTAAGTATATTGGCAATTGAGCTTTTCTATCTTTTGTATAGTTGCTAAATTGTCTTTATGCTTACAGATTTTTGTCAGGACCCAGTCAAGGCCGTGAGGACCCAGTCAGGCCCAAGAGGACCCAGACCCAGTCCAAGTTTATAGTTGTGTAAGTATATTGGCCTGAAAGCTTTTGAAATCCTTTGTATAGTAGCTAACCAAGTGTCAATATACTTGCAATTTATTTCAGGACCTATTCAGCCCCAAGAGGACCTAATCAGGCCCAAATTTACAGTTGGCAGTAATGTCTTCTCCTGATAGCCCCCCACCACAGCGTAGGCGAACTGAGGTAATTATTATTTTTCTCCGATGATAACATTATTTGCAAACCTATATGCATGTATTCTGTTTTTCACAGGAAGCTGAAGCAGAGGGGCTTTCAGAAGGAGAAAGTCCAGGATTGGGCACTCAGAGTGTAAGTTTAGCACATACAGATCTTCACATACATCACATTAATTGATCACAACACACACAAAACATATACCTCCATTCCATGCACATAATGTTACATTTTTTTGTTTTGTGTTTTTTTTTTATAGTCTTCACAATCCAGGTCTCGGCGTACAGTTCCTCCAAGGACCTCCCAGGGTCGTCGGGTGATCGTCGCGGCGGTCAGCGAGTAAGTACTTTTTTACTTTTGTGTTGACTAAAATTCGTTTTACATCATGTTGCTGAAATTTTTTTTTGTTTTTTTTGGTTTCTTCACAGGCTTTACAGCGTGCTCCCGATACAGTTGTCGAGGATGGAGGGATCGACGTGGACATCCTCATCAAAGAGGTAGAAGATCGGGAGGTGCTGTGGAATATGGCTGACCGCCACCATGCTGACCAAGTCATCACCCGACGGCTATGGGAGGAAGTATGTAGCGTGGTGTTGGAGATCTGGAGGAACTGGAAGCTCGGGAAAAGGATCTTGCGCGTAAGTATTCACAGTTCAGTAATGAATGTTACAGAATGTCATGTGTTGTATACTAAAACCTAGTTTTTTTCTTTCAATTTCCAGGTGACAGGGTTATTACATGGTGGCGGTCACTCAGGGATCGCTTCAAGAGGGAATTCAATGAGGAGATGCAGGCCCCGAGTGGATCAGCAGGGAAACAGGAGCAGATATAAATATGCCAGAGCCCTGTCGTCCTGCGGTCAACGATGGTGAGCAGAAGGTAAATATTTCACACCCCATTATGTTTCAAAAATGTTTTACGTGTCTAACCTTATTTTATTTTTTCAGCAAGGGCAATGTAATATCAATACATACATTTTTTTGTTTGTTTTTTTCTTTGACAGCACTGTCTGTAGCACTCGGGAGCCTCCCTCTGAGTTGGTTCCCTGTTATGTTTAGGTAGCTGAGAAATAGCAAAAACGGTAATACACCAGAGAGGCTGGAACCTGAAACCTTGTTACATCTTTTGTATAGTAGCTAACCAAGTGTCAGTATACTTGCAGATTTTTGTCAGGACCCAGTCAGGCTCGTGAGACCCAGTCAGGCACAACAGTTTTGTTCTGATGTAAGTATATTGGCAATTGAGCTTTTCTATCTTTTGTATAGTTGCTAAATTGTCTTTATGCTTACAGATTTTTGTCAGGACCCAGTCAAGGCCGTGAGGACCCAGTCAGGCCCAAGAGGACCCAGACCCAGTCCAAGTTTATAGTTGTGTAAGTATATTGGCCTGAAAGCTTTTGACATCCTTTGTATAGTAGCTAACCAAGTGTCAATATACTTGCAGATTTATTTCAGGACCTATTCACCCCAAGAGACCTAATCAGGCCCAAATTTACAGTTGGCAGTAATGTCTTCTCCTGATAGCCCCCCACCACAGCGTAGGCGAACTGAGGTAATTATTATTTTTCTCCGATGATAACATTATTTCAAACCTATATGCATGTATTCTGTTTTCACAGGAAGCTGAAGCAGAGGGCTTTCAGAAGGAGAAAGTCCAGGATTGGGCACTCAGAGTGTAAGTTTAGCACATACAGATCTTCACATACATCACATTAATTGATCACAACCACACACAAAACATATACCTCCATTCCAGCACATAATGTTACATTTTTTTGTTTGTGTTTTTTTTTTAAGTCTTCACAATCCAGGTCTCGGGGTAACAGTTCCTCCAAGGACCTCCCAGGGTCGTCGGGTGATCGTCGTGGCGGGCAGCGAGTAAGTACTTTTTTACTTTTGTGTTGACTAAATTCGTTTTACTTCATGTTGCTGAATTTTTTTTTTGATTTTTTGGTTTCTTCACAGGCTTTACAGCGTGCTCCCGATACAGTTGTCGAGGATGAGGGATCGACGTGGACATCCTCATCAAAGAGGTAGAAGATCGGGAGGTGCTGTGGAATATGGCTGACCGCCACCATGCTGACCAAGTCATCACCCGACGGCTATGGGAGGAAGTATGTAGCGTGCTGTTGGAGATCTGGGAGGAACTGGAAGCTCGGGAAAAGGATCTTGCGCGTAAGTATTCACAGTTCATAATGAATGTTACAGAATGTCATGTGTTGTATACTAAAACCAAGTTTTTTTTCTTTCAATTTTCCAGGTGACAGGTTATTACATGGTGGCGGTCACCAGGGATCGCTTCAAGAGGAATTCAATGAGAGATGCAGGCCCCGAGTGGATCAGCAGAAGCAGGAGCAGATAAAAATATGCCAGAGCCCTGTCGTTCCTGCGGTCAACGATGGTGAGCAGAAGGTAAATATTTCACACCCCATTATGTTTCAAAAATGTTTTACGTGTCTAACCTTATTTTATTTTTTCAGCAAGGGCAATGTAATATCAATACATACATTTTTTTGTTTGTTTTTTTCTTTGACAGCACTGTCTGTAGCACTCGGGAGCCTCCCTCTGATTGGTTCCCTGTTATGTTTAGGTAGCTGAGAAATAGCAAAAACGGTAATACACCAGAGAGGCTGGAACCTGAAACCCTTGTTACATCTTTTGTATAGTAGCTAACCAAGTGTCAGTATACTTGCAGATTTTTGTCAGGACCCAGTCAGGCTCGTGAGGACCCAGTCAGGCACAACAGTTTTGTTCTGATGTAAGTATATTGGCAATTGAGCTTTTCTATCTTTGTATAGTTGCTAAATTGTCTTTATGCTTACAGATTTTTGTCAGGACCCAGTCAAGGCCGTGAGGACCCATCAGGCCCAAGAGGACCCAGACCCTTCCAAGTTTATAGTAGTGTAAGTATATTGGCCTGAAAGCTTTTGAAATCCTTTGTATAGTACTAACCAAGTGTCAATAACTTGCAGATTTATTTCAGGACCTATTCAGCCCCAAGAGGACCTAATCAGGCCCAAATTTAACAGTTGGCAGTAATGTCTTTTTCCTGATAGCCCCCCACCACAGCGTAGGCGAACTGAGGTAATTATTATTTTTCTCCGATGAAACATTATTTGCAAACCTATATGCATGTATCTTTTTTCACAGGAAGCTGAAGCAGAGGGCTTTCAGAAGGAGAAAGTCCAGGATTGGGCACTCAAGTGTAAGTTTAGCACATACAGATCTTCACATAAAATCACATTAATTGATCACAACACACACAAAACAATATACCTCCATTTCATGCACATAATGTTACATTTTTTTGTTTTGTGTTTTTTTTTTTATATCTTCACAATCCAGGTCTCGGCGTACAGTTTCTCCAAGGACCTCCCAGGGTCGTCGGGTGATCGTCGTGGCGGTCAGCGAGTAAGTACTTTTTTACTTTTGTGTTGACTAAATTCGTTTTACTTCATGTTGCTGAAATTTTTTTTTGATTTTTTGGTTTCTTCACAGGCTTTACAGCGTGCTCCCGAACAGTTGTCGAGGATGGAGGGATCGACGTGGACATCCTCATCAAAGAGGTAGAAGATCGGAGGTGCTGTGGAATATGGCTGACCCCACCATGCTGACCAAGTCATCACCGACGGCTATGGGAGGAAGTATGTAGCGTGCTGTTGGAGATCTGGGGGGAACTGGAAGCTCGGGAAAAGGATCTTGCGCGTAAGTATTCACAGTTCAGTAATGAATGTTACAGAATGTCATGTGTTGTAATACTAAAACCTATGTTTTTTTCTTTCAATTTCCAGGTGACAGGGTTATTACATGGTGGCGGTCACTCAGGATCGCTTCAAGAGGGAATTCAATGAGGAGATGCAGGCCCCGAGTGGATCAGCAGGAAGCAGGAGCAGATATAAATATGCCAGAGCCCTGTCGTTCCTGCGGTCAACGATGGTGAGCAGAAGGTAAATATTTCACACCCCATTATGTTTCAAAAATGTTTTACGTGTCTAACCTTATTTTATTTTTTCAGCAAGGCAATGTAATATCAATACATACATTTTTTTGTTTGTTTTTTTCTTTGACAGCACTGTCTGTAGCACTCGGGAGCCTCCCTCTGAGTTGGTTCCCTGTTATGTTTAGGTAGCTGAGAAATAGCAAAAACGGTAATACACCAGAGAGGCTGGAACCTATTGGATTGCAGTAACCTGAACTAACCACACAACTAGAGGTTGCCCCTGGAGCGTTCCTACATTGATCCTAGACGCCTCCTCACAGCCTGATAGATAACTACTGTCATGGAAATATATATGTTTTCCAATATATATATTCAAAGTATATTCACATAATGTATTCACAATTCACAGTTAGATAAATCTCACTTGCTAAAAAACCCTTGTGCTCACATATTTCTAGGGCCCGATATAATCAGTCGTTTAAAGAAATCTGGCCTTGATAAGGCCTTCGTAAAGAACAAATGCATGAAGTACAAAAAAGTCCTATTAGATATCTGTTGTTTACATTATAGCCATGCAAGAATACTAGGTCAAGAGAATATAAACAATAATTCTGCAACTTCAGCTCTTTTAATCATGATTATCATAATTATCATATTTACACTAAAAACAGCCAATAATCTAGCAGCTTTTAATTGTATGTTAATTGACTAACCACCCCTTTTTGTAAACGTATAAAAACTTGAAACAATAATAAATGTATGTCTTTGACGAACTGTTATACTGACATTTCGTGTGGACAGTCCTCATTTCGTTCTGAGCGCTCAAGAAGACATTATATAGAGATTTGGACATGGCAAGCAGCAAACACAGGATATTTTTATCCTAATTAAATTTCCATATCAGTTGGCGCCTGCACGCGGGGCATTGGACGAAAAGCACGAGGACTCGGCCGACCGGAGAGACGGGGGTGTTGGCCCTGGCCTTGGCACACGGGACGGAGAATGCAGCTCCATCAGTAAGGTAAGAAAACTTTGTCATTTTACCTGAATGTTCCCTGTGCCAATCCTAGCCAAACACTTCCAGCCGGTCGGACGTGGTCATCACCGAAATTCCCAGGTTGTGTAAAAGTCCATACCCTTATCCAAAAGCCCTGGATATAAGCCGAGTTGGTTGCTGCTGTGCTGTGTATGTTCATGTTTTATGTGAACCGGGAGAAAGTTGGAAGGGTGACTGTGTTTTTGCTTGCTGATCTCTGGGCGTATAGCAAAAGACAATTTGCTGCATAAGTTCCCGCAGTAAACTTCACGACCGGGAGGCCATCCCAGTAAAAATCAGACGTAGGGGGGGAGCTTTGTTTGGATAATCCACGCAATATTCTTCACACATTGGAGGGAGGTTATCCCAAAGAAACCAGTTGTGGAAGCGAGGGCTTTGTTCGGTTAATTTCTGCAGTAAACTTTCACGCACTGGGGGCCATCCCAGTCAAAATCAGACGTGAAGGGCAGAAGCTTTGTTTGGATAAGTTCCTCACAATAATTGTCCACGCACCGGGAGGCCATCCCATCAAATCGACGTGGTATGAGAATTTGATAGAAGGCTATTGCAGATTACTGTGACCAGCCCCGGCCCAGGTACGGTACAGAGCGATAGAACCTGAGCTTCGCCGCGCTCATGCAATTGGTGAGTTATCAGTTACCAGAGCAGCTTGTAGGTTCACAGATCATCAAAAGAGGGATTCGTTTTTCTCCCGGTGTCTGTCAACTGTCTGTATCAGGTACTGTCGTTTTAAAATCACATCTCCGTCGCTCTGTTAGTATCTCATTCAGACAGGTTGCCGGCTGCAGCAGCGAGAAACCCCTTTGACCCCCCCCCTCTGCTAATCACGTTATCAGGCATTCTGTTTCTTGGCTTTGATTTTGATTTTTTTAAGCTAGTTTTTTGGCTACAGGTTTTAACGTGAGAATTATCAGGCATTCAGATGAACAAATATCATTTTTGCTATTCTGAGAATAATAATTTTTTTTTTTTTTTTTTGATACTTGATTTCAGTGGCTATGGGAGACAGCAAGCAGAGAATAAGGAAGGAGGGGGAAGCAGCCAGCTGACATTCCAGAATTTTAATTAGCGTTTTAGTAACAAGGGTTGTTTTTCAGAGTTTTTATGATTAATACGGTTTTTCTTTTCCCCCCTTTTTGGTGAATTTATTTTTTTTATGTTTACTTTTCTAGATTTTTTTACTAAATCTAACTTTGTTTTTAAAAATTTTCTTTTAAGTACATTTTTGAATGATTTTGGAGAATTTTTTTCTCTAGAGCTTTATTTCTCCAGCCATTTTTTTTCTACAATCTTGTTTACAACAAGGTCACATAGAAAAAGGAAATTACAGGCTGTGGGAGAGAGCAGACACAAACTACCCCAGTGGTCTGAGCAGCCCCACCCGTCGGCATTCGGCGAGGAAATTTGTTGAATATGTTTTTGGAATAGACACAGTACGTAAGAAATCGAAGGGCTAGGCATGTGAAAGAATGTCAAGTACGTGAGAAGCAAATAGACAGGCAGCCTTTACGCTGCATAATGAAATGTTTTTCTTGTTTTTTGTTATTTGAAAGGTAAAAGGAAAGTTTAATAGATTACCAACTGCTATAAAAAGAGCAGCGTGCATCGTGTAAAGATACAGCAAGTTTAATTTTTAACGGACCAGGAAGTGATTTTTTTTTTTTTTTTTATGTGAATAAGTTTGAAAAGGTTTAAATCACTTTTGAGAAAAAGATCACTGACATGTCACAAGAGCAAAATTCAAGTCACACACATCACATGTCCATCAAAGTGGGAGACAAAGGGACAGGTGTAGGCTGCTCTCATTGAGTAAGGAGCCTTGTACAGGAAAAACGCCCCCCGCCTCCTCCACAGGGAGAAGGCATTTTTGTTTCAACCATTTCCCCCCTCAAGAGTCACAGGGGGACCCCTCTCCATTTACTTTGTCATCAACTGGGTCAACGCCCACCAAGCAATGTGGTGTCCCTGTATTCATGTCCCAGAACAGGCACCTTGTCTATCCCAAGCACGTACAAACATTGCCAGTCATTAATCAGGAGAAGAAAGTGCAGATCTCCCACACAAAACGCTACATGTAGCCCCCAGACACAACATCCACTGCTAGGGCTTCACAGGGGAGTGGTATAGCTACGGGCTGCTAGCATGGAACCAGACACTGATCCACCGCAGCCTCAGCAAGGAATGGGAAATCCCCATGCAGCAAGACAACTTTAAAAACCCAAATCTCACCCGTGTATGCACCAAGTAACCATTCCCCTTCTTATCTGATGAAGATGAAGATGCCCAACGTCACAAAATGCTGCCCAATACTAGGAAGAAAACACACAAGCACCAATAGAGCAGGACAGGTAGAGGCACCACCTATGAGCCCTTCATCCAACCAGGTGATCAGTATGCTGCCAGACCCAGGATACACCCCATGCCATTTTGCCAAAAAATGCAGCAGATCCAGCGAACGTATGCAGCACCTGGGCTGATCTCTGGACCGAATGGAAATAAAAGCAGGTGATGCATTCTGGCCAATTATGAGAGAACACTTTAAGCTTCCAACATATTAGATGCGTAATGCCTGGGAGACAGGACCAAAGCTAATTTGAGCAACTCAGAGAATGGGCCAAAAGCAGACGACAGGACAAACTCTCAGCCTACATGTCACGAGTCAAGACAAGACAGTCTGTGGAGAATTTCCATGACAGAGTAATGCAAGTGTTTCAAGATTTTGGGGCCCCATTACCCATGATCAGACACACAGACGGATGTTGGCACAGGGTTTTGTGCATGGACTGAGAAACCAATCAGAAACCACTGGTAGCAGCCAGGCCGATACACTCAAAGCAAAGGATACCCTGCTCACATAGCAAAAAGGATAGAGTCCCGCCGGGACAAGAAGGAAGTCAAGTGTTTTCAACTGTGGCGAGTTTGGTCCCTTTCCGGAACAAGTCAGAACACTGACTTCACCCAGAAAAAGAAAAACACGAAAGCAGTGAAGAACCCCCGTCCATAGGGCAAGAGCACACCAAGTCCACAAGGAACCCCACCAGTGGGACCATTTTCCTGAGAGTGGGGTGGCGTAGTCATATCTTTTCTTGTGGAAAATCCGCAACCAGAATCTTCTGCTTCCTGCATGGGAATTGATGGCAAGTCAGATATTTTCCCGATTATGAAGCCCATGACGGGGGGACTCAGCCAAACACTCCACATGTCTCAGTTTGTTGTGTAAAAAAACTGCACCCCACCTTTGGGAGTGGAAACCCACTGCAGAAGCTGAAAGCGACCAGAGTGTTCCAGGAAGATGGGACCATGACACTTTCAATCACCCCTGACCCAAGAAGAGACAGGAACCTCAAACAACCACACTGCAGACCTATCACAGGAGGTGCTGGAAAATAGTACCAGAAAACCACTCCATCACCCAGATCAAGATGTCTCTGACCAACTGAAGGTCTAAGTGAACTCGCCTAAGAAGACGGCCTGAGAACTTTGACATTGGCCAGGATATTTCAACTCAAGAAGGACCCACTCGCTTCATGGAATGGCAACCCCTCATCCAGCTCTAACGCCAAGTTCATCTTTTGCAAGCACCAGGAGGTGCCCCCTGCAATCAACCAGTTCACCCAGGCCCTAGACCAGAAAAAGGCCACTCAGCTCTTCAAACTTGTGCACAAACTGACCTGAGATCGAGCTGGAGAAAAAGAAACTACTGATGGCCCGTGCTGAGAAAAAAGCACCGTTCAAGGAGACATCCCAACAAGAAGACCCCCTGTGACCAGAGCAGGTGCTAACACAGTGACTGTCTTGGTGGAGAACAAGAAAGCCAGCGGGTCGTCATCTCTCATTGATGTGGATCCTAGTAGAAAGGCTTGTTTTCCCGCCAGCTCTGCACCAGCAGATGGGAGTCCCCGCCGCATACGGGAAGGACAAGGCCAAACTGGGCTGCCTCCCCATGGGAAACAATCCCAGCTTCCACAGTGAAAAAAAGACTGTAAACCCCACTGAGTTAGATGGTGCAAGGCCTGAGGCCGCGAAAGAGGGGGAAAGGTATTTGAAACCCCAACAGTGCTGAACCATCACACTCTGCTCTCAAGAGTCCCAGTCACCGCAACGGTATTCACGGGATCAACCTGGCCAGTACCTCTTCAGGTTTCCCCTCCACCTGGGGCCTGCTTTCACGCACCAGTGCAGTGCATATGGACAATGTTGCCTCAAGTGCTCAAAACAAGCCCTTTAAGTTTCACCAAGACAATGTTCCTCCATCCTGTCAACTGGATTGCAAATATGCAAGATCACTCTTCTACAACACGTGGATGACCTTCTATTTTGTGTGGTTGACATCAACACCTGCCCAGTCTATTCCTTGTCTCTCCTACTTACCTGGAAGAACAGCAACGCAAGGTCTGAAGAACAAAGTCCATGAGCCAGAAGCAAGTTACATCCCTGGGGCACTGTATTTGCCCACCAGACGAAACACATGTAAAAGACTGGGAGACCACTATGGAGAAGATGGCTCCCCCAACAACTCAAAGAATGCTGCAGACTTCCCTGGTCTAAATGTCATATTGCAGAATCTGGATCCCTTTATGCCTCATCCCAATGCACCTCTGTGGGGCTTGCATCAACGCAACCCCGCTCCTTTTATCAGACCAGCCTTCAAACCCCTTCAGGAGATTTGGGAAAAACTCCACAGTCTCAGCGCCAATACAAGGCCTACCTGACTATGAAAAGTCTTTCCGTCTACCCGTGGAAGAAAGAAGGTCATGCTACTGGAAATCCTGGCACGGATTCACGGGAAAACAAGACTTTTGGCTCTCCACCCGCTTGGGTCCCGTTGCAAAAAGCACCCCCCGCCTAGGCATATCTGCGCACCCCCCCCCCCTGGACAAATTTTCGAAATCACCTTGGACAGCCACGGAAACTCTCCCCCACATGACTTTTGGCAATCTTTAATCAAACCAACCCCAAAAGTAATCTCCCCCCCGCCGGCACTTTGGCGCCCTATTGCCTTTTTCTCATAATGCACCGCCCAACCTACAGTCCCAGCCCGGCACTCTACTCCCACTCCCAAGGGGTACTGGATGGCTCCAGATTTGCAATGAGAAAAAGTTTTAACAAGAATGCAGACCAGCAACAAGAAAACCTTGGGCCAGAATCTTCACCTACCGTCACCCCGGGAACAGAATTATAGCGCTGACGAAGGCCGCAGTGGGAGAAGGGAAGACGCAAACAACTACACGCTACAGTTATCGCATGGCATACACATACTTGACCCAACTGGGGTACAAGGGACTTCATCACAGCAAACAGACAACCGTGAAGCTTTTTGAACCTTCAGGGGCCTGCTGGGGGTACTCCCCCTTCCAAAAGGTGGGAATTTGAAAAATCAAAGTGCATGGAAAACTGAAAAAAAAAGAGGGAAAAAAATAAATGGCGGGCATGGGACCAAAAAAACAGCCAAAGGAAGACAACATGGAGAAGTGGGGGAGGGCGTAAGCCGGA
>JARQOD010009604.1:0-30698 GCA_033576555.1 Oophaga sylvatica
GCAGTGCTCTGGGTGAATGTATCAGCACAATCATATAGCAGTGGCTGTGCATCAGTGGACTCCATGTCATATTCATCTTGGACTGGGGAATTCAGGATTTGACTTGATAACCGAGGCATGGTATGTGAAAAGAGCTCCAGGGAGTTATCTGAATTGTGGCCTGCCGCATCCTTCACTTTTGTTGTGGGTGAAGGACACAAGGAAAGGTGTAGTTCCTGACCAGGAGCCTACACTGACGACTCACTCAGTGCTTGCAGTTTTTGAAACTTCAGAAGAGGAGGCGATAGAGCTGGAGGCTGTTTCGGCAATGTAAGCCAAAACCTGTTCCTGATGCTCCGGCTGTAAAAGCGGTTTACCTACTCCCAGAAAAGGGAGCCTTCCAGGCCTTCTGGAGCCAGACGATGACGCAGGCTCAACATCTCCTGCCTTAGGTGCTATTGTGCTTTTGGCACTACCAGCAGATGCATCACCACAACCATCAGTGCCAGCTGGCCCCCCCTGCCCAGGTCCTCAGCCTCTTCCACCATACTTCCTCATGTTTGGGAAAATGTACCAAAAATACAAGCAGATATATGGTACCTTATCAGAAGCATACAGCTGTATACAGTGTAGGGGAAAATTTAAATCTCTGTATATATTTCGGAGTGACATACAGACGCTCACTTAGTATGGATTTGACCAGAATACAAAAAGCAGAAAAAAGGTACTGTATCAGAAGATACCAGGTGTATATTAGTGTATGGGAAAATTTAAATCTCCGTATATATTTCCGGAGTCACACATACGCTCTCTCAGTATGGATTTGACCGTAACACAAAAGGCAGTAAAAAGGTACTGTATCACAAGATACCAGGTGTATATAGTATAGGGGAAAATTTAAATCTCCGTATATATTTCCGGAGTCACACACAGACGCTCTCTCAGTATGGATTTGACCGCAATACAAAAGGCAGTAAAAGGGTACTGTATTGCAAGATACCAGGTGTATATAGTATAGGAGAAAATTTAAATCTCCATATATATTTCCAGAGTCACACACAGACGCTCTCTCAGTATGGATTTGACCGTAATGCAAAAGGCAGAAAAAAAGTATTGTATCAGAAGATACCAGGTGTATATAGTGTATGGAAAAATTTGAATCTCCGTATATATTTCCGGAGTCACACACAGACGCTCTCTCAGTATGGATTTGACCGTAATACAAATGGCAGTAAAAAGGTACTGTATCACAAGATACCAGGTGTATATTGTATAGGGGAAAATTAAAATCTCTGTATATTTTTCTGGAGTCACACACAGACGCTCTCTCAGTATGGATTTGACCGTAATACAAAAGGCAGAAAAAAGGTACTGTATCAGAAGATGCCAGGTGTATATAGTATGGGGGAAAATTAAAATCTCTGTATATATTTCCGGAGTCACACACAGATGCTCTCTCAGTATGGATTTGACCGTAATGCAAAAGGCAGAAAAAAGGTACTGTATCAGAAGATATCAGGTGTACTGTATATAGTATAGTGGAAAATTTAAATCTGCGTATATATTTCCGGAGTCACACACAGATAGTCAGAACTGTATTTGTCCGTGATACCAGCCAGTACACGGTAGTGTGTGAGGAGCGTACAGCTCTATACGGTGTGGGAAAAAATGAACGCTCGGTAACTGTGCAGAAAAAAGAATAAAAGTATTAGTGCTGTGTAAAAAGCAGTCTGCACAGCAGTGTACACACAGCAATACAGCTAGCAGGCAGCCTAATAACCAGCGCTGCTGCACACAAGAAAATCCTCCCCTGTCACTGGCAGGCAGCCTAATAACCAGCGCTGCTGCACACAAGAAAATCCTCCCCTGTCACTGGCAGGCAGCCTCATAACCAGCGCTGTTGCACACAAGAAAATCCTCCTCTGTCACTGCGCACTAACTGTACAGCACAATTGCTATCAGCACAAGCACATAAGAACTTCTCTTTCCAGCCCTAACGCTCTCCTTACTTATAAACAGCGTCAGCAACCTCTCCCTACTGTTAAGATCGGCAGAAGTAAAATGGCAGTCGGCGGTCAGGGCTTTTATAGACACTATGACGCCCCCCAAAGCAAGCCAATCACTGCAATGCCCTTCTCTAAGATGGTGATGGACGCTGCCCATGTCATCTCGTTGCCCACAGTGTACGTCCTTACTCATTGGCTTAAAAAAAGACGCCTGCAAGCATTCTGGGAAAACCGACTTTGGCACTCAGGTCGATGACCACATGGCCGACTTCACGCTATGGTCGTGTTTCGCTCGGTGAAACCCGACTTTGGCGAAAGTCGGCGAATTATGAATCTGACCGACCTGTTTCACTCAACTCTATTGGTAAGTCTTTTCTGAAATGCGGAAGACACTAGAGCATGCTGACATTCATTTTTTACCCAAACAACCATCCATGTTAAAAAAAATGACATCTGAACAGTCAAATCAAATAACATCAGTCCTAATGCTGTCCATGTGATGTCACTTTTTTCCACGGACAGGACTTGGACCAAATATACACCTTAACGATTATTCAACCAGCAATACACTTTGAAAGGGAACCTGACCGCATGCTTGTAGACCCCAATCTAATATCATCTAGGTAAAGTCCCTATGATGTTGATGCCATCCATACATTGGCTTTACAAGTTCATGTTTCCGTTTTACAAAAATCCATTTTCATGTAAATAGATCATGAATACAGGAGGCTTAGCCTTGCACTCACAGCTTTCTGACCTCTCTCCCTCTTTCCCCTGCATGCTGATGGCCTCCTGTTATTGACTGATAGGTCACACTGTTTCACACCCAAGATCTTTGCCAAGCACCTTTATTTCTGTTGGCAGTAAACACAGTAACGTCCTGATGATGCTAGAGAGTCAGACTATCAATCTTTTCACTTGCTGCCCCTGAAACTGACATCACTGATGCAAAATCTTTGGTGGGAGAGCAGGTTACAGAAAAGAGTTAAATGCCAGTCACTGACAGGAGGCCAGTGGGGGAAAAAGGGAGAGTGGCACGAGAGCTGTGTTTGTGGCTCTTTTTCATGAAAATTTGCAGATGGATTCTATAAAATAGAGCTCAAACTTGTACAACGAAAAAATGGATTTCGTCAACATTACAAGCACTTTAGATAAATGACATTGGTTTGGGGTCTCTAAACCTGCTAACGGATTCCCTTTAGCATGGGGGCCTTTAATGAGAAATACTTTTTAAGGAGGGCTCCGAGTACTATATGATCTTGATGAGAATTTGGTTGAAAAATATTAAATAAACCTTGATAAGGCTGTGTTCACACATTGCATTTTTGCTCCTTTTTTTCTGCTAGTAAAATCTCCTTTCTTGGTAGTGAAGAAGCTTCTTACAAAAAGTAGATTTTGGGGCATTTTTGCTGCTTTTTGGTGCAGATTACATATGTCATTAGTCTACAGTACATGTTTAATAAAGTTAGTTTTATGTAACAAAAACAAGGCAAAAACACATCGAAAATGCAAGTTTGCATTTTTTCATATACTCATTGCTTTTTATGGGTGAAAAAACACTACAAGAACGCTGAAAGAATAGATATTCTGCAGATTTTAAAAAAGCAGCAGTTCTTCAATTCATTCAGGAAAAAAAGCTGCGAGCCTGCATCAGATTTCTAAAATCTCATAGCTTTTGCTGGTACTGTAAAAGTTAGCTTTTAATTTGCACAAAATGACACCACAAAAAAATGCAACGTGTGAACACAGCCTTAAAGTTTTTATCTTAATTAATTTGTCTTTTTATTTAGCAGCTTTTGTTAAAAAAATAGAATAAAATCCTGGTTGTTTTAAAGTCCGGTTTCTTTATGATAAGGTATTGTCAGACGTCATGGGCATAGCCATTCCTCTCCCAAGTCATCTGCAGATTGTATTTATGAAATGCTCTAAAAAAAAAAGTTCCAGTAAAGTTCATTTATTTTTTCTTTATGTTTCAGAATGAATAAGATGTCAAAAGCTTCAATTCCGGTGTGTTGCAGTGGCTGATCCTATTACTAAGTTAATTAATATTACATTGTACTTCATAATGAAATCTTTCTCCACGACAGAACTCGGCTGTGATTGACAAGTATTCACGACGTGACTTGATGGTAATGGCTACACACATGCATCCTCCCATCCCTGTGTTTATTGACTTTCTATAAGAGATAAAAAGTAAATACTTTGAATATATTGTGTTGTAAATTTCCTTTAGAAAAAAAGGAATATACAAATCAGAGAAATGGTCCCAGAGCAGAAGACTGATGTAGGACCCTTACATCTTCTGGACAGCTTTATGCTTGGCTGAGCAGTGACAGCACAGTGCCACTGAAGCTGCACATTAGCCTTTATAGCATGAACGGAATGCTAAAAAAAAACAAGCGGCACATGCATTATGAATGAGTGATGTTCTAAGCTTCCGTGAAGAGGCTTCCAATCTAATGTGACCCTGTAAATCGAGCCAGTTGTCCAAATGTATTAGTATCAGCATTTAGCAGTTATAGTGCAGCTGTCAAAATAAATCAGCATTTTCTGATGCAATAATGGTTAAAAATAGCAATTTGTTTGTAATGGAAATGCTATTTCTAAAAAAAAAATTACAGAAATACCAGCAAGGAAAAAGTATATTAAGACACACCCGAAAGGTAATAGGGCACACAAATGTATAAATGAAAACACCTGTTACCTTAAAAAGACTGAAGAAAAAATAACAGAAACTAAACACCCAGAGAAAAGCCATATCTGTTGAGGCTCGGTGGACAGACAAGTCAACCACAAAGCACAGGCTCAAGGGTTTGAGCACAGATGCCTGACAGTATCCCCCCTTCTACTTGGGGCCACAGGACCCACTGAAATCCCCCACCACTGACGCCGCTGACAGAACTCCCTCCCTAGAGGAACTGCATGCAAATTCTTCTTGTCAACCCAGGAATTATCCTCATGACTAGGGTTGAGCATTCCGATACTGCAAATATCGGGTATCGGCCGATATTGGCTGTATCGGAATTCCGATTCCGAGTTCCGATATTTTCGTCATATCGGATACCGGAATCGGAATTGTCACTGTCACTGTCAGTGTCCGTCGGTCGGGTCTGTCAGGAGTCAGCGGCACTTACCTGGCAGAAGATCTCCGGCGGTCACGTCCTGGACTGCTTCATGGCCGCCATCATCTTTCCCCGGCGGTCACATGCAGTTTCTCGCGATAGCTGCAGTGACTGCTGGGTAATCCCGGCCGTAAAGCAGTCAGTCCGATGACGTCACCGCCGGGGAAGCAGGTAATCAGCTGTGCTGCGTCGGGATGACAGGCTCTGCCTGTCATTGCGATGTAGCAGAGCTGGATCGTCGTGGGACTGTCGTTACTATGGACTGCGTCGGACAGGTGGTATACTGTTGGTTTGTTTTTTTTCTTTTTTTACAGGAGATCGATGGCGTCGCAGGAATGAGTGTATAATAAAATTAATGAAAACTGTGTTGTCTCTTTTATTTCATTAAAAGACTTTTTTCTTGCTTTGTCTTTTTTTTATACATTTAATAACTTTGGGATTAATAATGGATCGGTGTCTTATTGACACCTCTCCATTATTAACCGGGCTTATTGTCACCGTGCAATCAACGGTGACATTAACCCCTTATTACCCCACTTGCCACCGCTACAGGGCAGTGGGAAGAGCCGGGTAAAGTGCCACAATTGGCACATCTTTTGATGCGCCAAATGTGGGGCTGCTGTAGCCTGGTATTATCAGGCTGTTGAGGGCCAAAATCCATGGGCCTTGACAGTCTTTTAATACCAGGCCGCAGCAGTCTGCATTTTACTTGGCTGGTTAACAAAAATAGGGGGACCCCTACGCCGTTTTTTTTTTTCGAGGGGATCCCCTATTTTTGTTAACCAGCTAAGCTAAGCAGACTGCTGTGGCCTGGTATTATCAGGCTTGCAAGGTCCATGGATATTGGATCCTTACCAGCCTGAAAAACCAGGCCTCAGCGGTCTGCTTCATCTGGCTGGTTAACAAAAATAGGGGGGACCCCACGCCATTTTTTTTTTCGAAGGGAACCCCTATTTTTGTTAATCAGTTCCCTCTGACGTCACTGATGGTGTCCCTGGCTGACCTGAAGTGAAAATGGAAAGCAATCAATTAAGCTTTCCACTTCCTCTCCTGTCAGCCAGGAGAGGAGCTCATTCATTTGGGGGTTTACTGTGAGGCTGCAGCATTAGCTGCGGTTTTGCAGTAAACATTAACCCTTTCTGAAGGATTACACCGTGGGACCTGACTGTGCATGGGATAGGTAAGAATAATTTTGCTTTATTATTTTATTTTTATTACAGGAAATGGTTTTAGCAGGTAAATAAAATATGGTCAAAAACTGTGTGATTATTTCATTAAACTTCTTTTTTATTAAAGTGTGTGTGTTTGATTTTTCTTTCATACAATAGGATTAATAATTGATAGTTGTCTAATTGACAGCTCTCAATTATTAACCTGGCTTAAAGTGACCTTTCAATTGCAAGGTCATTTTAACCCCTTATTAACCCATTCGCCACCGCTACAGGGCAATGGGAATAGACGGGCAAAGTGCCAGAAAGGGCAAATCTAATTAGAGATTTGCCCTTTCTGGGGTGTCTGGGGGCAGATTTTAGTAGCCGGGGGGGGCAAAAATAATGGTCCCTCTCTGGGCTATTATTATCTGCCCCCACTCACTGGCTTTGTCTGTCTGGTTGTGAAAATAGGGCGGGAGCCCACGCATTTTTTTTCAGCAATTTTACACCTCATATATATATATACATGTCATTGAGTTTGTGACACATATATATATATATATATATATATTTATAGTTCATACACTTCTACATAGTATAATATCCGCTAATTCAATTGCCGGCTTTTGTGAAAATGCAGAACCCGACATGAAATGACACTTGGTTTACATAGAGTTAACCATGTCTTTTCATGTAGTTTGATATCTGATTTGCACAAACAATTACATGAGTGTAAGTGTGCAAAATTTCACACCTGTAGGGTTAATTAAAGGTGTAAATTCGTAGCAAAAAAGTCCGGTTTTTTACAACGAATTTACACCTTTAATTAACCCCTACAGGTGTGAAATTTTGCACACATAGACTGATGTAATTGTTTGTGCAAATCAGATTGCAAATGACATGAAAAGACATGGTTAACCCTATGTACACCAAGTGTCATTTCATGTCGGGTGCTTCTGTCTTTTCACAGAAGCCGGCTTTACCCGGCAATTGAATCAGAGGATATTTTACTATGTAGAAGTGTATAAACTATACATATATGTATATATATGTCACAATGACATGTATATATATATATATATATATATATATAATGTATTCTATGTGTGTATATTTAGTGTTTACAAGGAAATAAAGTTTTTTTTTAGTTGCGATATTTTGTTCCCATAGACTTACATGGTACTTCCGGTATCGGTATCGGGTATCGCCGATATTTTAATGGTATCGGCGATACCATTCCGATTCCGATACTTTTGGATATCGGAAAGTATCGCTCAACTCTACTCATGACTGAAACACTTCCATTTAACAAGATATTACACTTGACATCTGGAACCCAAAACTCATTCCAACTCATACGCCTTGTCCTCCTCCAAGTCCACCTTAATGATGTCCTCAGCACCCGGTATCCCTTCAGACTTTCTACGAGAGGAATGGAAGAAATTATGAATCATCCACGCAACCAGAGTTGAAGCTTGACCGTCACGGGATTAATAATCTTAATTACCTTACATGGACCAACAAATTTAGGAGCAAATTTTCTTGATGGAACTTTAAGAATAAGATTTTTTGAGGATAGCCAAACAAAATCTCCCATCTTAAAGACAGGGGCCTTCCTACATCTAAGGTTCACAGTTCTGTTTGTCTGATCACAATTTATCAAAAGACCTTTTTCAACTTCTCTCCAGACCTTAATAAAACAATAATAATATCTTTCCTCCTCTTGGACCGCAGACTGCAAAGCAGAAAAATGTCCAAAAACTGGATGAAAACCCCACAAAAGAGGAGAGGTACCGATAGCTGTAGAAGAGCGGTTATTGAAGGCAAACTCAGCAAGAGGAAGAAAATCTACCCAATCCTCTGTATTAGATGAAACAAAACATTACCAAAATATTGTTCTAATTCTTGGTTCATTCTTTCCATCTGACCATTAGTCTCAGGATGATAACCTGAGGAAAACAAAATCTTAATTCCTAATCTGGAGCAAAAACACCTCCAAAAGCCAGCCATAAACTGAACCCCTCTAACAAAACTAATGTTTTTAGGAATGCCATGTAAATTAACGACGTGAGAGATAAATAATGTAGCTAAACTATTAGCCATAAGCAATTTTAGTAATGTAACCAAGTGAACCATCTTGCTGAAACTGTCCACCACCACCCATATTACAGTATTACCACCAGAATTAGAAAAATCCATAACAAAATGGAAAAATGAGTCTAAGGTTGAGACGGAACCTCATCAGGCAAAAGAAACCCTGTTGGGGCCTGGCAAGAAGCTTTAGATCTGACGCAAACGTTGCTCTTATGGACATAATCATCAACATCTTTTGGAGCACTATGACACCAAAATGACCTGGAAACAGCTGTCTAGGTGGCAGAGGAACCAGGATGTCCGGCCAACACAACGTCATGCACCTCGTTAAGAAAATCAGTGAGAAGTGTGAATGGCACAAAAAGCTTGCTGAGTGGCAAGCCTTCTGGTGCACCAGCCTGGAGCGTCCACAATGCGCCGTCTGAGATCAATCCCTGGAGCACCCATCACCACCCCTTCACTAAGAATTTTGACTTGATTTTCATCACTCAACTCAGAAATACAAATAGGTGATAAAGCATCAGTCTTAACAATCTTAGTACCAAGTAGATATGTCACAGAGAAATCAAACGGAGAGAAAAAGAGGGCCCACTGGGCCTGTTTATATTAAAACACTTAGCGGAGTCAACATACAGTAAATGTTTGTGATCATTAAAGACGGTTACTCTATGCCTTGCCCCCTTCAACCAATGCCTCCATAAATAAAAAAAAAATGAAAAAAACAGTGTGGGGTCCCCTGTAATTTTCATAAATAGCTGATGGAGAGCCGACTGCTGGGGGCTGATATTAATATTCTGGGAAGGAGCCAATAGCCATAAAAGTTCACATGTTATTAATATCAGCTCACAGCTGTTTGCTTAGCTTTTACTGGTTATTATAGGGAAGACCCCCCAAAAAAATAACATAGGGTCCGCCTATATTCAATAACCTGCAATGGCTAAACAGACAGCTGCGGGGTGATATTAATAGCCTTGGGAAGGGCCATGGATATTAACCTTCCCCCAGACAAAGATCTGCTCTCAGCCGCCCCAGAAATGGTGCAGCCATAAGATGTGCCAATTCTGGCGCATAGCATCCGCTCTTTCTATTTCCCCTGGTGTGGTGGCAATTAGGGTAAAAGGCTTGGGTTTAATGTCAGCTGTTTTATGGCCACTGACATCAAGCCCAGGGGTAAGTAATGGAGAGGCGTCTATAAGACAGCCAGAATAAAGTACTTTATTTGAAATATAACTCCCTGACCATAATTTTCCCATTTATTTACAAAAATTTAAAATAAAAACCATATTCCTCACCTGTCCAACAATCATCCATTTGTCTCACAAAGAGCCCAACTGCCAACTCAGCTGTGGGCTTGATGTCAGCTGAAATTACAAAGCTGATATAAACCCTACAAATATTACCCCACTTGCCACCGCACCAGGGCACGGATGCAACTTTTCTGGAGCGGCTGCGGGCTGCTATTTTTAGGCTGGGGAAGACCAATATCCATGGCCCCATCCCAGTCTGAGAATACCAGCCTCCTAGCTGTCTGCGTTAGATTGGCTGGTTGTCAAAAAGGAGAGGACCCTACGCCATTTTTTTAAATTATTTATTTAAACTAAAAAAAACGCATGGGGACTCCCCTATTTTGGATAACCAGCCAAGATAACACTGACAGCTGAGGGCTGCAGCCTGCAGCTGTCAGTTTTGCCTGCGCTGGTTAGCAAAAATAAAGGGGACACCACGTCATTTTTTTAATTTTATTGATTTATTGCACAGGCACCAGCTGATGAATACTCTCATCATTGTATGCCTGTTCATGCTATTCTCGGAGAGATCGGGCTTATGATGATGAGAGTAGTACTCTCATCAGCCGACGCCTGTGATCGTCGGTAACCATTGACGGCGTGGGAACCACAGTACTTTGACCGGCGGTAATGAACTTGCCACCAATCAAAGTCGATGTTTCTCGCGCTGTTAAGGCTCATACTCACTGGCGCCGAAAATGGATGATATTCAGCCGAAAAAAAAATCGGATTCAAATCTGACCAATGTTATTCAATAGGTGAGTTCTCATTTGCGATTTTTTTCTCAGCCGAAATTGGTGTGAGAAAATTTGATGCGATTTTGGCATGATAATCGCCAATGCAAGTCAATGGGTGCGAGAAATCATCGCACAGCACTCACACCATGCGAGTGCTGTCCGATTTATACGCACCAGTCTCCTTTGAAAAGCCGGCAATTCATCCCCGGCTACTGTAAAATCACACTGACAGCTCACAAAACACTAGATACATACACATAGAATACATATATATATATATACATGTCATTGTGACACATATATATACATATATTTATAGTTCATACACTTCTACATACTGTAATAGCCGCTAATTCAATTGCCGGCTTTTGTGAAATCACAGAAGCCGACATGAAATGATACATTGTTTACACACAGTTAACCATGTCATTTCATGTATTTTGATATATGGTTTTAACTTACAATTACATAAGTGTATGTGTGCAAAATTTCAGACATGTAGGGGTTAATTAAAGGTGTAAATTCGTTGAAAAAAAATGTGTGGGCTCCCGCTGTATTTTCTCCACCAGACAGACAAAGCAAGCGAGTGGGGGCAGATAATAATAGCCTAGGGAGGGTACAATTTTTTGTGTCCCCCCTGGCTACTAACATCTGCCCCCAGACACCCCAGAAAGGGCAAATCTCTAATTAGATTAGCCCTTTCTGGCACTTTGCCCGTCTATTCCCATTGCCCTGTAGCGGTGGCGAATGGGTTAATAAGGGGTTAAAACCACCTTGCAATTGAAAGGTGACTTTAAGCCAGGTTAATAATTGAGAGCTGTCAATTAGACAACTATCAATTATTAATCCTATTGTATGAAAGAAAAATCAAACACACACACTTTAATAAAAAAGAAGTTTAATGAAATAATCAAACAGTTTTTGACCATATTTTATTTTTCTGCTAAAACCATTTCCTGTAATAAAAATAAAATAAAAAAGCAAAATTATTCTTACCAATCCGATGCACAGTCAGGTCCCACGCTGTAATCCATCAGAAAGGGTTAACAGGTTACAGCTAGCATGGAGCTAATGCTGCCTGCTGAGCTGTTACCCCCCCCAGCGAAAGGAGAGGAAGTGATTAATTAGTGGAGCTTAATTGATTTATTGCCACTTTCACTTCAGGTCAGGTCACCCTGACCTGACCTAAAGTGAAAGTGAGATGCAATCAATTAAGCTTCATTCATTAATCACATCCTCTCCTGTCGGCAAGAGATAAGCTCATTCATTCAGGTGCTTTAAGCTGAGCAGGCAGAATTACTTGGGCTGCTTGGTTGAAAGCTAGTTAACCCTTTGTGAAGGATTACAGCGTGGGACCTGACAGATCGCCAGATAGGTAAGAATAATGTTGTTTTATTATTTTTTCTTTATTATAGGAGATCAAGGGCTTTGCAGGGATTAAGAGTTAAATAAAAGATGGTCAAAAAAATGTGTTTTTATTTCATTAAAATTATTTATTCTTAAAGTGTGTGTTTTTTTTATTTCCTTCAATAGGATTAATAATTGATAGTTGTCAAATTGACAGCTCTCAATTATTAACCTGGCTTAAAGTCACCTTTCGATTGCAAGGTGGTTTTAACCCCTTATTAACCCATTCGCCACCGCTACAGGGCAATGGGAATAGACGGGCAAAGTGCCAGAAAGGGCTAATCTAATTAGAGATTTGCCCTTTCTGGGGTGTCTGGGGGCAGATGTTAGTAGCCAGGGGGGGGCACAAAAAAATGTACCCTCCCTAGGCTATTATTATCTGCCCCCTGTAAGGTTCTGTATATCTGTTTCTGAAACTCAGTTTGTTCGTCGGCCATTTTGCTTTCTGTTTTGCTGCAGCTATCTTGCCCTCAGTTAAAATGGAGTTTTCCAGCTTGCATGTTCCCGCCCTGATTCTCTCCGTTTGCTTCTTAAACAGCCACACCTGAGCAATCAGTGCTTCAGAATCTGGCCTGCAGTGAACCTGTGTTCTGACTCCTGAAGCCTTGGACTTTGTACTCCAGCCATTTCTACTGAGAAACTCTGGAGCTCTTGTGGACTCTGAACTCTGCTCTTGAAAGCCTCACGGTTGCATGGACTTGCGGTAACATAGAAGAAGATCTGAATCTGTTGTGGAGAGTTATTGATGAACTTAGATTACTTTGGCCTGCTGTGTCTCCTGCTTCTGTGTTTGCAACCTGTATGTTTATTTTTGCCAATTTGTATGAAGCAATACAAGACTTTCTTTTTCAACCTGTGTCTCAAGTATTTTCATCGCACCCAAGCACAAGACGCTATATGAACTGTATCACATACATTACAAGATTCTGAAGCCCAAACGTTAGTGTCTGCTGTACTGTGGATATCGGATGTCCGGTTGTACTCTCTGTGATAACAGTGGTTGTGACTTCTCACAACCATTCCAGGTGAGCAATTCCCTTAAGTTTTTTTTTTCTGCAGAGTTATCACAGGTAAACACTATTGTTTTTTTTTTTTTTTCTCTTCTCTTTTGTCTGCTGAAACTCTGGATATCAGATGTCTGGTTGAAAGCTTTCTGTGATGATAGTGGTTGTGACTTCTCACAACCATTCCAGGTGAGCAGTTCCCTTAAAGTTTTTTTTTTCTTCAGTGTTGCCACAGGTGAACACTATTGTTTTTTTTTTCTCTCTCCTCTTCTTCCAGTATCCTGTCTTAAAAGATCTGGAAAATGGAGGCCCGCATAAAGGAACTTTGTGGAGTGACTGATAATATCCTTGCAGATTTGCAGAATATAAAGACCCGTCTTACAAATCTTCAGGACCTAAATAATCACAATTTGCAAGTGGTTGGACAGACTACTCAGGATTTGCGAGCCAGGATTGAGGTTCTGGAGGGGCAAGTCCAGGCTCCTGCCATGGCCCGAGTTCTGGGATTCCCAAGTTGCCCCCTTTTCG
This sequence comes from Oophaga sylvatica, assembly GCA_033576555.1. NCBI lineage: Eukaryota > Metazoa > Chordata > Amphibia > Anura > Dendrobatidae > Oophaga > Oophaga sylvatica. The sequence continues at coordinate 13,315 of JARQOD010009604.1, forward strand.
TTTTGGTGGTGAACGTGAAAAATTCAGGGGATTTGTTAATCAATGTAATCTTTTTTTTTCTGCACATGCTTCACAATTTCCTACTGAACGATCTAAGGTGCTTACTATAATTATGTTGCTTACCAACAAGGCTTTGATATGGGCAAACCCTCTGATTGAGACTGAGGATGATTGTTTGAATCACCTTGATGACTTTATTTCAGCCATGGGGCAGGTGTTTGATGACCCCAATCGAGGTGCAACAGCTGAAGCAGCCATGTTAGCTTTGCGCCAAGGTAAGCACTCAGTAGCTGAATATGCCTTGGATTTCAGGAGATGGGCCCTTGATACCACCTGGGACAATTCCGCCAAAAAATCTATTTTTCGAAAGGGGTTATCCCCACTAATTAAGGATGAACTTGCTCGTGCCGACCCTCCCACTGCGTTAGGTGACTTTATTAACTACTGCATCCGTATTGATACTCGTTTAACTGAACGCAGGCAAGAGAGATGGTTCGAAAGCAATCGTACTAACCTTTTCCTACCTTCCTCTCCAGCTAAGGAACCTTTGAATAGGATTACACGGGAACCTGAACCTGAACCCATGCAGGTAGACTCTTTACTACGACGGGTTAGTGATGCACGCAAGGAACATCGTTTTAAGGAGAATCTATGTTTTTACTGTGGTAAGTCAGGGCACTTTATTATTAACTGTCCCAGCCGTTCTCGCAAGACTACTGCAGCACTCATTCATTGTGAGTGTTGCGAGAGGGGATCTGTCAGGTCCGAGCCTCAGGCTCCAGAGATAGCTGCCGCAACAGATCTTGATTTCTCGGACTTAAACTCCGTTACCTCTGAGGACGTTGACTGTGTAAATGCTGCTATCTTTCAAGTTTCCTCAGCGGTGTCCCAGCTGAGTTGTAAGAAAAACAATTCTCACTGTTTTCTTTCCATCAAACTCTGGGTTGACTCAGCCTGGGTGTCTAGCTCTGCCATGATCGACTCAGGTGCAAGTGGAAATTTTATGGATGTCTCCTTTGCTCTAAAACAGGGAATACGTTCAGTGAAGAAGGCTGCTCCCGTACAGATGGAAACTGTGGATGGCTCCCTGCTGACCTCTGGACCAGTGGATCAGGAAACAGAGCCTTTAAAGGTTCTTATGGGTAAAGATCATCAAGAGAAACTGTCCTTTATGCTTATCTCTTCTCCTCACTTTCCCATTATTCTAGGGCTACCATGGCTGCAGGCTCAGAATCCTACCATTAACTGGGAGACCAAGGAATTACACTTCCCAGAGAAACAGATGAGTCAAAAAATTTCAGCTTGCTCTGTTCCTAAAGGAACCATGTCAGTCCCTGAATTACCAGCTGTATACCAGGACTATGTGGATTTATGTGACAAGAAGAACGCTGACCAGCTTCCTCCTCATCGTCCATATGATTGTCCAATTGAATTATTGCCTGGAGCAGAGATACCTTTTGGTAAGATCTACCCCCTGGCGGGGCCCGAGCTGAAGGCTTTAAAAGAGTACATAGACGAAAATCTAGCCAAGGGCTTCATACGCCCCTCTTCATCTCCTGCAGGGGCACCCATATTCTTTGTAAAGAAGAAAGATGGATCCCTGAGACCATGCGTAGACTATAGGGAACTTAATAAGGTTACTATTAGAAACCGTTATCCATTGCCTTTAATCCCTGAGTTATTGGAGAGAGTGCGACATGCTAAAATTTTTTCTAAACTAGATCTTCGTGGGGCCTATAACTTAGTCCGTATTAGACCTGGGGATGAATGGAAGACTGCATTCAGGTCACGCTATGGACACTTTGAATATCTGGTTATGCCTTTTGGTCTGAGTACCGCCCCAGCCACTTTCCAACACTTGGTGAATGACATCTTCAGGGATCTCCTAGATACATTCGTGGTAATTTATTTGGATGATATTTTAATTTTTTCTAACTCCACAGAGGAACATCATGGACATGTGAGAATGGTCTTGGAACGTCTAAGACAAAATCATCTTTACATCAAGCTTGAAAAGTGTGAATTCCATAAGACCGAAATTCAATTTCTGGGTATGTACTGTCTACACAAGGAATTAGTATGGATGGAAGTAAAACCCAAGCCATCAATGATTGGCCAAGTCCTAGAAATGTGAAGGAGGTACAGCGCTTCATCGGGTTTGCAAACTTCTATAGACGTTTCATTAGAAATTTCTCTGAGGTAGTGTCACCTATCACCCAACTTACCCGGAAAGAGTCTAAGTTCTCCTGGACTCCCCAAGCCCAGGAAGCATTTTCCCGTCTAAAAGATAAATTTACCACTGCACCTATTCTAGTACATCCCAACCCAGAGCTTGCCTTCATAATAGAGGTGGATGCTTCAGACTGTGCCGTGGGAGCTATACTCTCTCAGAGAACAGGTGAGAAGAATGTCTTGCATCCCTGTGCCTTCTTTTCCCAGCAGTTATCTTCGGCTGAGAAGAACTACGATGTGGGCAATAGAGAGTTGTTGGCCATTATTGCCGCCTTCAAAGAATGGAGACACCTTCTGCAAGGAGCTGCACAGCAAATAGTCGTTCTGACAGATCATCGTAATCTTGAGTTTATCAGGTCGGCTAAGTGCCTGACTCCTCGCCAGGCTCGCTGGAATCTTTTCTTAAACCAATTTAATTTTATTATTTCTTATAGACCAGGATCGCGCAATGGAAAGGCTGATGCACTCTCTAGGATTTACTCAGCAGAGACACGTCCAATTACTCCTCCTAAGACTATTCTTCCTGACTCTAGATTCCTAGGAGTGATTCATCATCAAGACCTAATTAAAGACATCAAGGAAGCATACCATGCGGATTCTTTTTTGGCTCAACCCCCAAGGGACGTAAGTCTTGTCTTTAAGAATGGTGTGTGGATTCTGGGACAACGTCTGTATATACCTGAAACAGTCAGATTGAGAGTATTGCAACTCATTCATGATTCCAAAATAGCCGGGCATAGAGGAATTCTAAAGACACAGGAATTTCTTTCTCGTTTCTTTTGGTGGCCCACTTGTAGGAAGGATGTTTTGGATTATGTCACTTCATGTGAGGTTTGTGCAAGATGCAAAACACCTCGCTCTTCACCAACTGGTCTGTTACAGCCTCTTCCCACCCCGTCCCGCCCGTGGGGATCCATTTCTATGGACTTCATTGTCGAATTACCAACCTCTCAAGGGAAGAACACTATTCTAGTGGTGGTTGATCGTTTAACAAAGGCAGCTCATTTTATCCCTTGTGTCGGCTTACCCACTGCAAAACAGACATCAGATTTGATGATTAAAGATGTGTTTCGTTTACATGGAGTACCGGATGAGGTTATTTCGGATCGAGGGGTGCAATTCACTTCTAGGTTTTGGCAAAATTTCTGTGCAGCATTGGACATTAAAGTAAACCTTTCTTCTGCTTTTCATCCCCAGACTAATGGACAAACCGAACGAACCAATCAAACCCTGGAGCAGTATCTCCGCTGTTTTATCTGCCACCTACAGGATGATTGGGTGGATCTACTTCCATTGGCTGAGTTCTCTTACAACAACTCTCAGAGTGCCTCCACTAAACAGTCTCCTTTTTTCTCTAATTTAGGTTATCATCCTAATATTCTACCACGATTTCCCATAGAGACGCCTTTGCCAGCAGTGGCTGAAAGAGTCACGACTTTACAGAAGAATATGGATCTTCTAAAGGAGAATCTGGAATCGGCTCAGGAAAGGTACAAGAGGGCAGCAGATAAATTTCGTAAACCTGCACCAGTTTTTAAGGTAGGAGACCTGGTCTGGCTGTCAACCAGAAATCTTAAGTTAAGGATTCCATCATCTAAGTTGGGACATAAGTACATTGGACCCTATAAAATCAGTAAGATTATAAGTGCCGTTGCTTGTCGTCTTCAATTGCCCAGAACTATGAGAATCCACCCTGTCTTTCATGTATCCCTACTAAAGGCTGCAACACCCAATACGTTTCCTGGACGTTCTTCTCCTTGCCCTGACCCAGTGCTAGTCGATGGTCAGGAAGAATTTGTGGTGGAAAGGATTTTAGATTCCAGGTTGTATAGAAATCAGTTACAATATCTGATCAAATGGCAGGGCTACCCAGTGGAGGACAACTCATGGGAGCCAGTCAATAACGTTAATGCTCCTCGCTTGCTCCGTCAGTTTCATCAGAGGTACCCACACAAGCCTGGTCTGAGGTCATCCGGAGGTTGCCCCTAAGGGGGGAGTAATGTAAGGTTCTGTATATCTGTTTCTGAAACTCAGTTTGTTCGTCGGCCATTTTGCTTTCTGTTTTGCTGCAGCTATCTTGCCCTCAGTTAAAATGGAGTTTTCCAGCTTGCATGTTCCCGCCCTGATTCTCTCCGTTTGCTTCTTAAACAGCCACACCTGAGCAATCAGTGCTTCAGAATCTGGCCTGCAGTGAACCTGTGTTCTGACTCCTGAAGCCTTGGACTTTGTACTCCAGCCATTTCTACTGAGAAACTCTGGAGCTCTTGTGGACTCTGAACTCTGCTCTTGAAAGCCTCACGGTTGCATGGACTTGCGGTAACATAGAAGAAGATCTGAATCTGTTGTGGAGAGTTATTGATGAACTTAGATTACTTTGGCCTGCTGTGTCTCCTGCTTCTGTGTTTGCAACCTGTATGTTTATTTTTGCCAATTTGTATGAAGCAATACAAGACTTTCTTTTTCAACCTGTGTCTCAAGTATTTTCATCGCACCCAAGCACAAGACGCTATATGAACTGTATCACATACATTACACCCCCACTCGCTGGCTTTGTCTGTCTGGTGGAGAAAATACAGAGGGAGCCCAAGCATTTTTTTTCAACGAATTTACACCTTTAATTAACCCCTACATGTCTGAAATTTTGCACACATACACTCATGTAATTGTAAGTTTAAACCATATATCAAAATACATGAAATGACATGGTTAACTGTGTGTAAACAATGTATCATTTCATGTCGGCTTCTGTGATTTCACAAAAGCCGGCAATTGAATTAGCGGCTATTACAGTATGTAGAAGTCTATGAACTATAAATATATGTATATATATATGTCACAATGACATATATATATATATATATATATATATATATATGTATGTATTCTATGTGTGTATATGTACAGTCATGGCCAAAAGTTTTGAGAATGACACAAATATTATATTTTCACATGATCTGCTGCCCTCTGGTTTTTATGTGTGTTTGACAGATGTTTTTATCACAGACAGAAATATAATAATTGCAAACATGCAAACATATGATTAACAAAAGCTTATATTGACAGTTAGAATGAGTTAATGCAGCAAGTCAATATTTGCAGTGTTGACCCTTCTTCTTCAGGACCTCTGCAATTCTCCCTGGCATGCTCTCAATCAACTTCTGGACCAAATCCTGACTGATAGCAGTCCATTCTTGCACAATCAATGCTTTCATTTTGTCAGAATTTTTAGGTTTTTGTTTGTCCACACCGTCTCTTGATGATTGACCACAAGTTCTCAATGGGATTAAGATCTGGGGAGTTTCCAGGCCATAGACCCAAAATCTCTATGTTTTGTTTCCTGAGCCATTTAGTTATCACCTTTAGTGTTGAGCATTCCGATACTGCAAATATCGGGTATCGGCCGATATTGGCTGTATCGGAATTCCGATTCCGAGTTCCGATATTTTCGTCTTATCGGATACCGGAATCGGGATTGTCACTGTCACTGTCAGTGTCCGTCGGTCGGGTCTGTCAGGAGTCAGCGGCACTTACCTGGCAGAAGATCTCCGGCGGTCACATCCCGGACTGCTTCATGGCCGCCATCTTCTTTCCCCGGCGGTCACATGCAGTTTCTCGCGATAACTGCAGTGACTGCTGGGTAATCCCGGCCGTAAAGCAGTCAGTCCGATGACGTCACCGCCGGGGAAGCAGGTAATCAGCTGTGCTGCGTCGCGATGACAGGCTCTGCCTGTCATTGCGATGTAGCACAGCTGGATCGTCGTGGGACTGTCGTTCTGGACTGCGTCGGACAGGTGGTATACTGTTGGTTTGTTTTTTTTCTTTTTTTACAGGAGATCGATGGCGTCGCAGGAATGAGAGTATAATAAAAGAAATGAAAACTGTGTTGTCTCTTTTATTTCATTAAAAGACTTTTTTCTTGCTTTGTCTTTTTTTTATACATTTAATAACTTTGGGTTTAATAATGGATCGGTGTCTTATTGACACCTCTCCATTATTAACCGGGCTTATTGTCACCGTGCAATCAACGGTGACAATAACCCCTTATTACCCCGCTTGCCACCGCTACAGGGCAAGTGGGAAGAGCCGGGTAAAGTGCCACAATTGGCACATCTTTTGATGCGCCAAATGTGGGGCTGCTGTAGCCTGGTATTATCAGGCTGTTGAGGGCCAAAATCCATGGGCCTTGACAGTCTTTTAATACCAGGCCGCAGCAGTCTGCATTTTACTTGGCTGGTTAACAAAAATAGGGGGATCCCCACGCCGTTTTTTTTTTCGAGGGGATCCCCTATTTTTGTTAACCAGCCAAGCTAAGCAGACTAATGTGGCCTGGTATTATCAGGCTTGCAAGGTCCATGGATATTGGATCCTTACCAGCCTGAAAAACCAGGCCTCAGCGGTCTGCTTCATCTGGCTGGTTAACAAAAATAGGGGGGACCCCACGCCAATTTTTTTCGAGGGGATCCCCTATTTTTGTTAATCAGCCAAGATATGCAGACTGCTGTGGCCTGGTATTATCAGGCTGGCAAGGTCCATGGATCTTGGCTCCTTAACAGCCTGAAAATCCAGGCCTCAGCGGTCTGCTTCATCTGGCTGGTTAACAAAAATAGGGGGGACCCCACGCCAATTTTTTTCGAGGGGATCCCCTATTTTTGTTAATCAGCCAAGATATGCAGACTGCTGTGGCCTGGTATTATCAGGCTGGCAAGGTCCATGGATCTTGGCTCCTTAACAGCCTGAAAATCCAGGCCTCAGCGGTCTGCTTCATCTGGCTGGTTAACAAAAATAGGGGGGACCCCACGCCAATTTTTTTCAAGGGGATCCCCTATTTTTGTTAATCAGCCAAGATATGCAGACTGCTGTGGCCTAGTATTATCAGGCTGGCAAGGTCCATGGATCTTGGCTCCTTAACAGCCTGAAAATCCAGGCCTCAGCGGTCTGCTTCATCTGGCTGGTTAACAAAAATAGGGGGACCCCACGCCATTTTTTTTTCGAAGGGAACCACTATTTTGTTAATCAGTTCCCTCTGACGTCACTGATTGTGTCCCTGGCTGACCTGAAGTGAAAGTGGAAAGCAATCAATTAAGCTTTCCACTTAAGGGCCCGTCTCACATAGCGATATCGCTACCGAGATCGCTGCTGAGTCACTAGTTTTGTGACGCAGCAGCGAGCTCACCAGCGATATCGCTGTGTGTGACATTCAGCGACGATCAGCCCCCCTGCCGGGTATCGCTGATCGTCGCTGAAATGTCAGGACCTTTTTTTGATCGCTGGTTTCCCGCTGACAGGCACACATCGCTGCGTGTGACAGGCGGGAGACCAGCGATCCGCTGGTAACCAAGGTACACAGCGGGTTTCCAGGCGCGGGGCTGTGCCTAGAAACCCGCTGTGTACCTTGGATACCAGCGCCCTGATGCAGGGAGCTGGTATCCAAGGTACACAGCGGGTTTCCAAGCGCTGCGCGGTGCCTGGAAACCCGCTGTGTACCTTGGTTACCAGCGGATCGCTGGTCTCCCGCCTGTCACACGCAGCGATGCGTGCCTGTCAGAGGGAAACCAGCGATCAAAAAAAGGTCCTGACATTTCATGCGACGATCAGCGATACCCGGCAGGGGGGCTGATCGTCGCTGAATGTCACACACAGCGATATCGCTGGTGAGCTCGCTGCTGCGTCACAAAACTAGTGACTCAGCAGCGATCTCGGAGCGATATCGCTATGTGAGACGGGCCCTTAAGCGATGTTACCCGCAGTGTCGCTGTCCCAGATCGCTGCCTGAGCTGCCTGTTTGGCAGCTCAGCAGCGATCATGTAGCGATACACCAGCGATCCTGACAAGTGCATTCGTTGTCGGGATCGCTGGTGTATCGTTATGTGACACCCAGCCTTTACTCTCCTGTCAGGCAGGAGAGGAACTCATTCATTTGGGGTTTACTGTGAGGCTGCAGCATTAGCTGCGTCCCTGCAGTAAACATTAACCTTTCTGAAGGATTTCACCGTGGGACCTGACTGTGCATGGGATAGGTAAGAATAATTTTGCTTTTTTATTTTATTTTTATTACAGGAAATGGTTTTAGCAGGTAAATAAAATATGGTCAAAAACTGTGTGATTATTTCATTAAACTTCTTTTTTATTAAAGTGTGTGTGTTTGATTTTTCTTTCATACAATAGGATTAATAATTGATAGTTGTCTAATTGACAGCTCTCAATTATTAACCTGGCTTAAAGTGACCTTTCAATTGCAAGGTCATTTTAACCCCTTATTAACCCATTCGCCACCGCTACAGGGCAATGGGAATAGACGGGCAAAGTGCCAGAAAGGGCAAATCTAATTAGAGATTTGCCCTTTCTGGGGTGTCTGGGGGCAGATGTTAAGTAGCCGGGGGGGGCCAAAAATAATGGTCCCTCTCTGGGCTATTATTATCTGCCCCCACTCACTGGCTTTGTCTGTCTGGTTGCGAAAATAGGGCGGGAGCCCACGCATTTTTTTTCAGCAATTTTACACCTCATATATATATATATACATGTCATTGAATTTGTGACACATATATATATATATTTATATTTGTAGTTCATACACTTCTACATAGTATAATAGCCGCTAATTCAATTGCCGGCTTTTGTGAAAATGCAGAACCCGACATGAAATGACACTTGGTGTACATAGGGTTAACCATGTCTTTTCATGTCCTTTGCTATCTAATTTGCACAAACAATTAAATCAGACTATGTGTGCAAAATTTCACACCTGTAGGGGTTAATTAAAGGTGTAAATTCGTAGCAAAAAAGTCCGTTTTTTTTACAACGAATTTACACCTTTAATTAACCCCTACAGGTGTGAAATTTTGCACACATAGTCTGATTTAATTGTTTGTGCAAATTAGATAGCAAACGACATGAAAAGACATGGTTAACCCTATGTACACCAAGTGTCATTTCATGTCGGGTGCTTCTGTCTTTTCACTGAAGCCGGCTTTACCCGGCAATTGAATCAAAGGATATTTTACTATGTAGAAGTGTATAAACTATACATATATGTATATATATATGTCACAATGACATGTATATATATATATATGTATTCTATGTGTGTATATTTAGTGTTTACAAGGAAAGAATGGGGTTTTTTTAGTTGCGATATTTTGTTCCCATAGACTTACATGGGACTTCCGGTATCGGTATCGGGTATCGCCGATTTTTTAGTGATATCGGCGATACCATTCCGATTCCGATACTTTAGGATATCGGAAAGTATCGCTCAACTCTAATCACCTTTGCTTTATGGCAAGGTGCTCCATCATGCTGGAAAAGGCATTGTTGATCGCCAAACTGCTCTTGGAGGGTTCAGAGAAGTTGCTCTTGGAGGACATTCTGGTACCATTCTTTATTCATGGCTGTGTTTTAGGCAAGACTGCAAGAGAGCCGATTCCCTTGGCTGAGAAGCAACCCCACACATGAATGGTTTCAGGATGCTTAACAGTTGGCATGAGACAAGACTGGTGGTAGCGCTCGCCTTGTCTTCTCCGAATGAGGCATTTTCCTGATGTCCCAAACAATCGAAAAGCGGATTCATCAGAGAAAATACCTTTATCCCAGTCCTCAGCAGTCCACTGCTTGTACCTTTTGCAGAATATTAGTCTGTCCATGATGTTTTTTCTGGAGAGAAGTGGCTTCTTTGCTGCCCTCCTTGAGACATGGCCTTGCTACAAGAGTCTCCGCCTCACAGTGCGTGCAGATGCACTCACACCTGCCTGCTGCCATTCCCGAGCAAGCTCTGCACTGCTGGTAGCCCGATCCCGCAGCTGAAACACTTTTAAGAGACGGTCCTGGCGCTTGTTGGTCTTTCTTGGGCGCTCTGAAGCCTTTTTGGCAACAATGGAACCTCTCTCCTTGAAGTTCTTGATGATGCGATAGATTGCTGACTGAAGTGCAATCTTTCTAGCTGTGATACTATTCCCTGTTAGGCCATTTTTGTGCATTGCAATGATGACTGCACATGTTTCTTTAGAGATAACCATGGTTAACAGAAGAGAAACAATGATGCCAAGCACCAGCCTCCTTTTAAAGTGTCCAGTGGTGTCATTCTTACTTAATCATGACAGATTGATCTCCAGCCATGTCCTCATCAACACCCACACCTGTGTTAATGGAGCAATCACTGAAAAGAGGTTAGCTGGTCCTTTTAAGGCAGGGCTGCAATGATGTTGAAATGTGTTTTGGGGGATAAAGTTCATTTTTTAGCCAAATATTGACTTTGCAAGTAATTGCTGTTAAGCTGATCACTCTTTATAACATTCTGGAGTATATGCAAATTGCCATTAGAAAAAGTGAAGCAGTAGACTTTGTAAAAATTAATATTTGTGTCATTCTCAAAACTTTTGGCCATGACTGTATTGTTTCTATTCTTTATTAAAGCTGTCAGTGTGATTTTACAGTATAGCCGGGGATGAATTAGCGACTATTATACTATGTAGAAGTGTATGACCTATATATATATATTATATATATATATTATGTATATAATTATTTGCTTTTTGTGTACATTTTTTTTTACAATGTGATTTTTACATGATTTTTTACATAGAGATAACTGCTCTATGTAAAACTTCATGTTAAAATCGCATTGCATACAGATGGAAAACTGATAGAAAACTGATGGAAAACGCATGGTGCAATTTAAAATCGCATGCAAATCGCATGACATTTTACTAGAATCGTACCGTTTTTTCCGTCCAGAAAACGGACCGATTTTTTTCCAGCCAGTGAGTATGAGCCCTTACACAGATTACAGCATGGGAAATACTGGATGTTAGTACCCGAATCAAATTTTTTTAAAATTTTTGTCCGAACCCGCTGAACCCAGACATCCATGGGTTGGCCCACCATTAGCCATGGATTTGGATAAACAACTGGAAAAACAAAAATTCCCCCAAGACTTTAGCTTGCAAGTCTCCCAACTGATGGTAAAATTATGTTTCAGCAATAAGGGCATACCCAACAAAATTTTAGCTGGAAAGAAAGGAAGCACCATGCATGAAATAGGTTCTATGTGTAACATTCCTACTCTTATACTCACATTTTCAGCCTTAGGGCTCATACTCACTGGCGCCGAAAACGGATGATAATCAGACGAAAAAAAATCGGATTCAAATCTGACCAATGTTATTCAATAGGTGAGTTCTCATTTGCGATTTTTTTCTCATCAGAAATTGGTGTGAGAAAAAAATCGCAGCATGCTGCGATTTGATGCGATTTTGGCATGTTAATCGCTAATGCAAGTCAATGGGTGCGAGAAATCATCGCACAGCACTCGCACCATGCAAGTGCTGTCCGATTTATACGCACCAGTCTCCTTTGAAAAGCCGGCAATTCATCCCCAGCTACTGTAAAATCACACTGACAGCTCACAAAACACTAGATACATACACATATAATACACATATATATATATATATTGTAGAGTGGCAAAGGGTTGTGTTATAAACGGGAGGTATCTGGCTCAGAGATGCCTTGTATCTGTTATGTAGCCCAGTACACATTAGCCCTGGGTAGTGGCATCACTATAGCAGTGTATGTGGTTAAAGGACCTGTGATGATGTCACTACCACATGACCAGTCATGTGTTCTATGTTAGCTGGATGTCTGAGATATAAATAAGCCGACTGCTGACCACAGGTGTGAGTGGCTGGAGGTGTGGAAACCTCCAGTGTGGGAGTTCTGAGGAGACCTCCAGTGTGTGTGTGGGCTGAAGAGAGTACTCAGTTAGAGTACCAGGACTTTATATCTGGTTTTTTTTTGTTACTTTGTGCCAGAGAAGGCTGTTTTGTTTTCTGTTTGACAGCAAGTTTATGAAGTCTTAATAAACTTGCTTAAAGAACCAGGAAGAGTCGCCCTCCTGCTTATCTCCGGTCGCACACCAGCGAGACCACATCCCTACAATATATATATATATATATATATATATATATATATATATATACATGTCATTGTGACACATACATATATATATATATTTATAGTTTATACACTTCTACATACTGTAATAGCCACTAATTCAATTGCCGGCTTTTGTGAAATCACAGAAGCCGACATGAAATGATACATTGTTTACACACAGTTAACCATGTCATTTCATGTATTTTGATATATGGTTTTAACTTACAATTACATAAGTATATGTGTGCAAAATTTCAGACATGTAGGGGTTAATTAAAGGTGTAAATTCGTTGAAAAAAAATGTGTGGGCTCCCGCTGTATTTTCTCCACCAGACAGACAAAGCCAGCGAGTGGGGGCAGATAATAATAGCCTAGGGAGGGTACATTTTTTTTGTGCCCCCCTGGCTACTAACATCTGCCCCCAGACACCCCAGAAAGGGCAAATCTCTAATTAGATTTGCCCTTTCTGGCACTTTGCCCGTCTATTCCCATTGCCCTGTAGCGGTGGCGAATGGGTTAATAAGGGGTTAAGCCACCTTGCAATTGAAAGGTGACTTAAGCCAGGTTAATAATTGAGAGCTGTCAATTAGACAACTATCAATTATTAATCCTATTGTATGAAAGAAAAATCAAACACAACACTTTAATAAAAAAGAAGTTTAATGAAATAATCACACAGTTTTTGACCATATTTTATTTTCCTGCTAAAACCATTTCCTGTAATAAAAATAAAATAAAAAAGCAAAATTATTCTTACCAATCCGATGCACAGTCAGGTCCCACGTTGTAATCCATCAGAAAGGGTTAACAGGTTACAGCTAGCAGGCAGCTAATGCTGCCTCTAGCTGTAACCCCCTGAATGAATAAGTTCTCTCCAGCGAAAGGAGAGGAAGTGATTAATGATGGAGCTTAATTGATTTATTGCCACTTTCACTTCAGTGACCTGACCTAAAGTGAAAGTGGGACACAATCAATTAAGCTTCATTCATTAATCACATCCTCTCCTGTCGCAGGAGAGAACTTATTCATTCAGGAGCTTCAGCTGAGCAGCAGATTACTTGCACTGCTTGGCTAAGCTAGTTAACCCTTTGTGAAGGATTACAGCGTGGGACGTGACAGATCACCAGATAGGTAAGAATAATGTTGTTTTATTATTTTTTCTTTATTTTAGGAGATCAAGGCTTCGCACGGATTAAGAGTAAAATAAAATATGGTCAAAAAAATGTGTTTTTATTTCATTAAAATTATTTATTCTTAATGTGTGTGTTTTTTTATTTACTTCAATAGGATTAATAATTGATAGTTGTCTAATTGACAGCTCTCAATTATTAACCTGGCTTAAAGTCACCTTTCAATTCAAGGTGGCTTTAACCCCTTATTAACCCATTCGCCACCGCTACAGGGCAATGGGAATAGACGGGCAAAGTGCCAGAAAGGGCAATCTAATTAGAGATTTGCCCTTTCTGGGGTGTCTGGGGGCAGATGTTAGTAGCCAGGGGGGCACAAAAAAAATGTACCCTCCCTAGGCTATTATTATCTGCCCCCACTCGCTTGCTTTGTCTGTCTGGTGGAGAAAATACAGCGGGAGCCCACGCATTTTTTTTCAACGATTTACACCTTAATTAACCCCTACATGTCTGAAATTTTGCACAATACACTTATGTAATTGTAAGTTAAAACCATATATCAAAATACATGAAATGACATGGTTAACTGTGTGGAAACAATGTATCATTTCATGTCGGCTTCTGTGATTTCACAAAAGCCGGCAATTGAATTAGGCTATTACAGTATGTAGAAGTGTATGAACTATAAATATATGTATATATATATGTCACAATGACATATATATATATATTTTATATATATGTATTCTATGTGTGTATATGTATTGGTTCTATTCTTTATTAAAGCTGTCAGTGTGATTTTACAGTATAGCCAGGGATGAATTTAGCGGCTATTATACTATGTAGAAGTGTATGACTATATAATATATTATTATATATATATATATATATATATATATATAATTATATATATATATATTATACAGTGCCTACAAGTAGTATTCAACCCCCTGCAGATTTAGCTGGTTGACACATGCGGAATTAACTTGGCATTGTGACATTTGTACTGTAGATCAGCCTGGAAGTGGGAAATGCACTGCACAAAAATTTTTGTTTTAATTTTTTTTTTTTTTTTAAAAACGTTAAAAGTTAATTCAGAGTGTCATTTATTATTCAACCCCTCAAACCACAAGAATTCTGTTTGGTCCCCCTAAAGTATTAAGAAGTAGTTCAGGCACCAAGAATAATGAGCTTCACATGTGTGGATTAATGATCTCTTTTGCCAGCCTTTTCTGACTATTTAAGACCCTCCCCAAACTTGTGAACAGCACTCATACATGGTCAACATGGGAAAGACAAAGGAGCATTCCAAGGCCATCAGAGACAAGATCGTGGAGGGTCACAAGGCTGGCAAGGGGTACAAAACCCTTTCCAAGGAGTTGGCCCTACCTGTCTCCACTGTTGGGAGCATCATCCGTAAGTGGAAGGCTTATGGAACTACTGTTAGCCTTCCACGGCCTGGACAGCCTTTGAAAGTTTCCTCCCGTGCCGAGGCCAGGCTTGTCCGAAGAGTCAAGGCTAACCCAAGGACAACAAGGAAGGAGCTCCGGGAAGATCTCATGGCAGTGGGGACATTGGTTTCAGTCAATACCATAAGTAACGTACTCCACCGCAATGGTCTCCGTTCCAGACGAGCCCGTAAGGTACCTTTACTTTCAAAGCGTCATGTCAAGGCTCGTCTACAGTTTGCTCATGATCACTTGGAGGACTCTGAGACAGACTGGTTCAAGATTCTATGGTCTGATGAGACCAAGATCGAGATCTTTGGTGCCAACCACACACGTGACGTTTGGAGACTGGATGGCACTGCATACGACCCCAAGAATACCATCCCTACAGTCAAGCATGGTGGTGGCAGCATCATGCTGTGGGGCTGTTTCTCAGCCAAGGGGCCTGGCCATCTGGTCCGCATCCATGGGAGGATGGATAGCACGGCCTACCTGGAGATTTTGGCCAAGAACCTCCGCTCCTCCATCAAGGATCTTAAGATGGGTCGTAATTTCATCTTCCAACAAGACAACGACCCAAAGCACACAGCCAAGAAAACCAAGGCCTGGTTCAAGAGGGAAAAGTCAAGGTGTTGGAGTGGCCTAGTCAGTCTCCTGACCTTAACCCAATTGAAAACTTGTGGAAGGAGCTCAAGATTAAAGTCCACATGAGACACCCAAAGAACCTAGATAACTTGGAGAAGATCTGCATGGAGGAGTGGGCCAAGATAACTCCACAGACCTGTGCCGGCCTGATCAGGTCTTATAAAAGACGATTATTAGCTGTAATTGCAAACAAGGGTTATTCCACGAAATATTAAACATAGGGGTTGTATAATAATTGACCCACACTTTTATGTTTAAAATTTATTAAAATTCAACTGAGCAACATAACTTTTTGGTTTGTAAGATTTATGCTTCTGTTAATAAATCCTACTCTCGTTTGCAGTTTGAAGGCTCTAACTTATTTGCATCTTATCAAACCAGCTAAATCTGCAGGGGGTTGAATACTACTTGTAGGCACTGTATATATAATTATTTGCTTTTTGTGTACATTTTTTTTTGACAATGTGATTTTTACATGACTTTTTACATAGAGATAACTGCTCTATGTAAAACTTCATGTTAAAATCGCATTGCATACAGATGGAAAACTGATGGAAAATGATGGAAAACGCATGGTGCAATTTAAAATCGCATCAAAATCGCATGCCTTTTTACAACAAATGTACCGTTTTTTCCCTGCAGAAAACTGACCGATTTTTTTTCCAGCCAGTGAGTATGAGCCCTTAGAATTAACATTAAGTTGGGTAAGGGGAGACTTGTCCAGTGTGGATATTTGAACAGGATAACCGAGAGTTGAAACTGTGTACCCACATTCGATAGCAAAATCGCAGTCAATGAGATTTAAGGCAGAACTTTAGTCAACAAATGCAGAGGTAATTATAAGTCCAGATCTGGTAACCAAAAACACTTGTAAAAAAATAACCGTAGTATGCATGGAGATAGCTTCAAGCCTTTAGGTCCAGTGTCCTTACATATTAATGTATTTCCCTTTACCTTTTATAAATTCATTACTGTATCTGAAACACTGAATCATCACATGACCCATTCAACTGCCTGTAAAGCCGTATTGTCTGTACTTTATTTTCCGGCGTTACTTTGCATGTCTTTGCTTTAACCTTTGCTCTTTTTTCCCCTAACCAGCTGGATACTGTTGTCTGTTACCTGTATGGATGCTGCTCATTCCGCTCCGCTGCGTAGCCGTACATGCGTGAGTGTCTCCGCTGCGGCTGCATGGCCACCCGCATGTGCGGTCCCTGGCTACTGCTGTAGAAGCTACCCATAGGTTGCAAGGTCCTCTGCAGTGGTGCATGACTTGCTACGTGTGTTTAGGCTGCAGCCATTGCCAGGTGTCCTTGCTGTGCTGATTTGTGTCTGGCTCTGCATAGGGGCGCAACCCACACCTTGCTTGCTTTTATGAGGAATGGGTGTGCACTAGAATTGCTGCTCCAGCCTATCGCTGGAGGCAGCTCCTATATAAAGTTCCTCTGCCCTGTGGGCGTTGCCAGAGCTTTGCATTGAGTTCCTGAACCTAGCCATGTGTGTTTGTGTATTCAGCTCCTGTTCTGAGTGCGATCAGCTCTAGGAGAGCTGATACCCTTTGTCCTGTCTTGTGTTTCTGCCAGCTCTGGGCAGAATACCCAGATCGCCTTCTTGGAGGCTGCATATCCAGGCCTGTTCCTGTTGTGTCTTTTTTCCTGAAACCTTGTTTACTCTGCCCTGTGGGCGTTGCCAGAGCTTTGCATTGAGTTCCTGAACCTAGCCATGTGTGTTTGTGTGTTCAGCTCCTGTTTGAGTGCGATCAGCTCTGGAGAGCTGATATCCTTTGTCCTGTCTTGTGTTTCCGCCAGCTCGGGGGCAGAATACCCCAGATCGCCTTCTTGGAGGCTGCATATCCAGGCCTGTTCCTGTTGTGTCTTTTTCCCTGAAACCTTGTTCCTGGATCGGTTCCTGTACCTGCATGTCTGAACTGTGTCCTGTGTGTTATGCTCCTGAAGTCCTTCTGTGTCCTGACCCTGTGCCCATGACGTGATCTTGCTATAAA
>JARQOD010009605.1:0-30696 GCA_033576555.1 Oophaga sylvatica
GAAAAGGGGACCCCGCCGAACCGTGGAAAAATTTTTTTTTCCCATGTCCTGCAAAATTTTTTCCGGAAAATTTCCAAAAGGCACTAAAGACCGAAAAGGGGAGCATCAAAAACATTTGAGAGTGTTTGGAGAAAATTTGGGGGAAATTGTTTTCCCCTTCTTCTACTAAAAGACACCAAAGTTTTATTAAAGGGGACAAAAAACATGCAAAGACCCTATCTTATTTTGCCAAAAATTTCTCATGGAAACAATAAAAAAAATTTTTCATGAGAAAGTTGGTTTATGGTCCCATTTGATGGTGTTATCCATGTTTTCAATGCATGTAACAATCGGGGCAATGATAACAAAGGAAGACATATTATGACATGTATCAGGCTTTTTTCTGGATTCAATATTAAAAACCTTCCCCTTTTTTTTTAAAAATTTATTTATTGGCAAAAAATTAAAATTTTTGGGGGTCCCTTTGTCCTCACATGATCGATGGATTAGCCACACCTGGAGGAAAGGTTCTTCCTCTAATGGACTTTGAATGGTTTCCAATCTTTTTTCCCCCTGTTTTTTCCCTTTCACCCCCAATTTTTCCCCAGTATCATTGTCTTTGGACAAAAAAAAGCCTAAATATAGAGGTTATCATTTATGGATAAAAATTTTTCCCAAATCCCATTCGCACACTCTCTCCCCTTTATTCTTACCAAAAAAACCCCTATTTTTGCTACATTTTCCTGGGGGGAGCTGTATACCTCCAAGAGATCTGAGAGGATAAAACTTTGGCGAAAAATTTTTTGAAAGAAGAACAAAGGGGACAAACAATGTATAAGATGTAATTTTATTTTTCCCAAATTTTCCATATTCTAGACTCAACTATTGAAATTTCCTTCCCCTTTAAAATATTGGTTTCCAAAAAAAAATCACAGTGCAAGTTTTTCCCAAAAATTGTCCCCTTTATTTTCCTTTTTCATTTTCTGATATGGCTCTGAAAATTCTGCCGGATGTGAAAAAATTTGCCTCCATTAAAAATGCCCTGGCAAAAATTAAGAACCACCACATCAAAACCCTGTCATGGGCACCCTTTTTCCAACCTGAACCCCATTGAAACCTCTGGAATTGATAAAAGAGGATGATGGATAGTCCAAGCCATCAAATAAAGAAGCTGCTTAATTTTTGCGCCAGAACAGGTGAAAGATGGGGGCCCAACATGCAAGACGCAGGAAAGCTTTTTTTAAAAATCTGGTTATTCCACAAATATTGATTTCAAACACTTACTGAGTTAAAACATTAGTATTGTTGCTTCTAAATGATTATGAATTTTTTTTCTTTGCATTATTTGAGGTCTGAAAGCACTGGATGTTTTTTTTAAATTTTTGACCATTTTTGCTTTGTAAGAAAAAAATACAAAAGTATTGCTTAGAAATTCAGAGACATGTTGCATAGTTTATAGACTAAAAGACAATTTCATTTTACTCAAAAATATTCTATAAAGAGGAAAATCGACAGACTGAACATTTGAAAGTGGTCTCTTAATTTTGCCAGAGCTGTAATGAAGAATCTTTAAAATACTAATTTGAACAATTTTTCAAGAAATTCTATTTGCTACGAATGAAGCAAAGGTACGTCAAACCTTCTAAATTTTTCACGAGTGCTTACACCACATTGTACGTGTGTTCAGTGTTTCATTGCTTTCTCTCCCTTATCTTGTAGATCTTGACATTGTTAGTATCCAGATTCACACAAATTCCTCTGCATTATCACCTTTTAGACCAGGTATGGCAATCGCTTGGTGCTTGGGTATTTGCCATTGTTTCGTTGCATAAAGGTTGTACTTGTTCCGCAAGGTGTCTATCGTCCCTCTTTACACTTGATTTTAGCTCAAACAGCTTTATTCCCAACTCCATCCAGTTGCTCTCAGCACACCCGAAGTAACTTTCCCTTTTAACTTTCTCAGGCCTGTTATCTTCAAATGAGTTTTAAGTTTTTCCTTTATTTTTTGCATTCCTGTATTAACATTGCCTTGCTGAAAAATTTCCCTGCATTTATGTCTCGGATTACGAGATTAAAAAGAACTTTTCATCAGATTTTCCCATGTAAACTAAAATCTCACCTTTTAAACCCTCTTACAAAGCGTCCGGAACCGTGTTAAGCCCCTGTTCCACTCAGATCAAAGAAAATCCTAATATAATTCGCCTGCTCATTAATAACACTGTGGTCCGGTTCAATTCATGTGGTCCTGCTTGGGGCCTCCCTTCCCCACAATGTTTACTGTTATGATTTGGTAGCCAGGATGACATCGAAAAAAGGCCAGCAACCAGACACCCCGGGGTTGGTAACTGGGATTGCAGACCCCCAAATGACAGCACAACTAGAAGTAGCCATGGGGTGCCTCGTTGCCCTGCACCTGACACAGCTAGAGTTAAAAAAGCCGAAAGAGAGAAAGGGGAAAGCTAACTGCCCAGGTAGAGCCCCCAAAGGAAAGGTAGCCCCCAAACATATATTGGCAGGAGACAAATGAAATACAAACCAGGAAAATAAACAAAGCTGGGGTCCAAAAATATCTAGATAGAACAGGACAGGGAAAAAATGCTGTCTGCAAACCAGCAAAAAACTCTAAGGAAATTCCAAACGTTTGATAAAGCAAAAATACTGAACCCTCCCCCCCCCGCAATCGAATCTGGTGTGAACTGGTAGCAAATCACCAGATACGAAATAACAGGAACTGAAAATGCTAAACATAGAAATGAATAAAAGAGTCCGCGCGGCCCCCGCAAGGGAACCTGTGCCTAACTCCCGAAGGCAGAAAAAATAAATAGACACAAAGGGAAAAAAATGCCACAGAAATAAACAGCAAATAACTTATCAAAAGTTGCAGACAAAGCAGGAAGCAAGCTCTCCAAAAGGGACCCGGAAGAAACAAATCACCGGCAAGGTATGGGAAGGGTTTCCACTTATATCTCCCATCATAACATTGCCCAATTCCTCACCCCCAGGTGATAGGGTTCTGTTAGCCAAAGCAGCTTCTTACATCAAGCACCGGGGGAGCCCAAACTCGAAAGTATATTCAAGTGTTCACAAAAAGTTCCCAGTTTTGATGGAAATGTCAGATTTATAAGTCTTTTTTCCAACACGCAAATCTCGAAACTGTGACTGAAGCACATACTTGCAAAGGAGGCATGCTCTATTTGCTGGGGCAAAGCAAAGTCATTAATGTACCTGGCCTGCATCACTCCGGTTATTGGCTTACTCAAACAGAGAAAAGTGTGCCGTGTAGGTCGTGTTCAACTGGGGCAGCCTCAAGATTTCAGAGAGGGTAAATAATGTAGGAAAAGCATCCATGTCTATCAAAGCGGAAAGCCGCTACGCAGGGAGAGAGGAGGTGTAAAACAGACCAGCCAGCCATTGGACTAGAAATGGCAATTGCTTTTGATCTGTGGGTGGTAGGTTATTATACACATTCTGGACGCTGTGTAAGAAGGGTTAAAGGAAATGTTATTATTTAAATGGAAAAACCTGGCGAAGAAACCAAAACTGCATTTCAGTCAAATTTACTGCTTCTGAGTGGAATCAAGTTTCCTATTCGATTCTGTTCCCATGTTTTTCGCCCAGCTAGCTCTGCTTATTTGTGCTACCCGCTCTGTTTGGTTTTTCTGGCCTTCTGCATTTACCGCTGTCTTGGTTTCACTGTTCAACATGTTGTCCTTTAAGACCCCCTTCACTCCCACCACCCCTGTTCCCCGCAAAACCCCCCCCAAGACCTATGGTTTAGTCAATCCAGATCACGAGTTACCCAAAATGCTACTATCCCATGTGGTGTGCTAGTTGCAAAACACTAGGGGGAAGCTTGCCATGGATGAAATTTGTTTGTCATTTTTGCATGTGTAAAATGTCAGAAGAATTTTAGACAATTCACGTGAAGTAATCGCACATTGTTTAAATTTCATCGGGTTCAATACAAATTCTTCAATACAAATTCAATCACATAAAATTAATCCACCACTCAACTCCTTTCACATTTACATTACTGTCCCAAAAGGGCCTTACATTCATTTCCCCGTTCCAGACAAACGCCTGTGCAATTCCCCACTTGGCAAGGTGCACGAGGTGTCTACAGCTCCAGCGGAAGCTCCACACGGGCACAAGACCAAAGTCCCTTACCTTTTTAACCTTTCACTTGATTACAGGGTCAGCACCATTTTACAACCAGGCATTCATAATGGGTTTAACCCATGTATTGGTTGGTGCGGACTTAACAATCGAAAGCTTTATTTCTTGAAAATACAGGTCTGGTCTTATTCCTCACAAGGCAGGGCATCAGTACACCAGGGTTTTTTTGCAGTACTGAGTCCAAAGAAATTTTTTAATTGATGTTAAGTCTCCTGACTTCATAGAACACAGACATCTTACAACCAAAATCGGGCCACCAACCCTTAAACATGTTCCACTGAGTATATCTTTTTTACAAACTTCTGTCATTTTTGGGTTGTTCCCTTGAGAGACCGATAACCCGGTAGGACTGAGTTTGTGTCAAATTTCCTAAAATTTCCAGTTTCAAGCAAATTCGAACTTTTTAGATTCCGTTTGCGGTTCTAAAAAAAAACCCTTTGCCCCCCACCTTTCCCGCACTTGTAAAGCATCAGAGAGCAGGAAAATTGCGGCCCCGCAGGTTTTCTATAATTCCCTGCTGCTACACATCAGCGATTTAAGCTTACAATGAATTGGTAACCACGAATCTTAAATGACCGGGTGAAATGGTAAATTAAGGTGCTTTAACAAAATTGATTATCACCAAATAGTTAATTTAAATTTCGTTCTTCAATCAAAAAGTGAAACTCATAATTTTTTTTTTTACATTACACACGACGATCTACTACAAGTGTTTATTTCTGTTATTTTTGAGTTATGGCTTACAGCCAATGAAAACCCAAAAGTCATTATCTCAGTAAATTAAATACTTTATAACACCAGCTTGAAAAAATGATTTTAAATCTGAATGTTGTCCTACTGAAATGTATTTCAGTAAATGCACTCAATACTTGGTCGGGGTCCTTTGACATCATTACTGATCAATGGGCGTGGCATGGAGGCGATCGCCTGTGGCCCTGATGGGTTATGGAAGCCCAGGTTGCTTTGATAGCAGCCTTCAGCCCATTTTGCTTGTTGGGTCTGGTGTCTCTCATTTCCTCTTTACAAACCCCATAGATCTCAATGGGGTAAGGTCAGGCAAGTTTGCTGGCCAATCAAGCACGTGAAATGTTGTTTGTAACCGGGTATTGGTAAAATTTTGGCCCCTGTGGAACAGGAGCCAAGTCCTGCTGGAGAATGAAATTTCCTTTCCAAAAAGCTTGTTGGCAGAGGGAAGCATGAAGTGCTCAAAAACTTCCAGGGAACGGCTGTGCTGACTTTGGTCTTGATAAAAAACAGTGGACCTTCACCAGCAATGACAAGGCTCCCCAAACCATCACTGACTGTGGAAATTTCACACTAATCCCACAGCTTGGGTTCTGGCCCTCTCCACTCTTTCCTCCAGACCTGGGGCCTTGTTTCCAAATGAAATGAAAATTTCCTTTCATCTGAAAAAACACTTGGCCCGAGCAACAGCCACTTCTTTTTCCCTGGCCCAGGTAAGCACTTTGGTCTGAGTGGCTGACCAGGAATGTGACCTTTAACCCATTCCTGGACACGTCTGTGTGTGGTGTCTCTTGAAGCAATGGGCTCCAGCAGCAGTCCACTCATTTAAATCCCCCCCCAAATATTTGAATTGGGGCCCTTTTTTTAACAATCCTTTCAAGGCGAAGTAATCTGGTTGCTTGGGCACTTTTTTCTGCAACACTTTTTTCCTTCCCTCAACTTTCCATTTATGCTTGATACAGCATCTGTGAACAGCCAACTTTTGCAATTCCTTTTGTGACTTACCTCCTTGTGGAGTGTGTCAATTTCTGCCTTCGGGCACTGTCGAGTCAGCAGTCTTCCCCTATTGTGGCTACTGAAACGACTAAGGGACCTTTTTAAATGTTAGGAAGCCTTTGCGGTGTTTTTTTTTGTTTTAAAAATCTAACTTACTGAATAATGACTTTTGGGTTTTTTTTTTTCTGTAACCATAATCATCAACATTAACAGAAATAAACATTTAAAATTGTCCTTGTGTGTAATACTTATTAATATGATTTTACTTTTTGTATTAAGAACTGAAATAAATTAACTTTTTATGAATTCTAATTTGGAATGACCTGTAAAGTTCCCATCCCAGGAGGTTTAAATTTTGGCTAAGTTTCACACGTTGCAGAATTCCGCGGGGAAAATTTTGCGGCAATCCCGCACTTCTCCCCGGGAAAATACGCATTTTTTTTTATGGTATTCCCCCAAATAATAGCGTTTTGCAAGGTAATTAGCTTGCAGAATGCTAGCGTTTTTCCTAGCGATCTGTAGCATCGCTTGGGAAAACTGATTGACAGGTTTGGTCACACGGGGCAAACTGTTTTTGCTCGTGTACCAACTTTTTTACTATTGATGCCGCCTATGCCGCATCAATGTAAAAAGATCATGTAAAAATAATTAAAAAAAAAAATAAATAATGATATTCTCCCCTTCCGGCGGCCCCCGCGCTTTCCCCCTTCAGCGACGCTCCCGGCAACTCCGGTCCCAGGAGTGCTTTGCGACAATCACCCCGATGAGTAGATCACGCGAGACCGCTACGCCTCTGGGTGATCTCGCAAAGGACTCCTGGGACCGGGAGTTGCCGGGAGCATCGCTGAAGGGGGGAAGGCTGCGGGGCCGCGGGAAGGTGCGGGGCCCCCGGGAAGGTGGAATATCTTTATTTTCTATTTTAATTATTTTTTCCAGGGATATGGTACCCAGGGCCTGGAGGAGAGTCTCCCTCTCCTCCAACCCTGGGTACCACCGCACATGAACCCTTACTTTCCGAAAAATTTAATGAACATGTTGCTATTTTTCCGCAAAAGCGTTTTTTTTCGCGGAAAAAAAAAGCAACATGTGGCCAAGACATGCGGAATCAATTAAAAATGTATAGGTTCTTAGTGCTTCTTTTTTATCGCGTTTTTCCCGGGAAAATCGCGGAAAAACCGCGAAAAAACCGCAAAAAATTCCTGAACTGTGCACTTGCCTCAGGGCCCCCTTTTAAATTGGCTTCAGAAATTTAGTCGATCGAAATATTGACCCAATTGAAATAACTGGTTGACCTTGTAATACATGGACTGTTTTTCTACAGTTGCCTTACTGTAAAGAGGTCCAAAATTAGGAAAGTCTCTTTACCTCTCCCTAATTTTAGTATATGAACAATGGTTTTATATTGGTTTTGATGGAAACAACCTTATTTAAGGTTTGCAAAATTTTTTTAAAAAAATGTCGCCATTCATTGAAAGAAGGCTTGTATGTTTCACAAATGCTCAACGATTGTAATGAGTTCTGGCTCTTTGAAGCAAGCAGCCATGACTTTTACCCTCAGATTAACCTTCTCTGCAATGCACAAAGCTGAATAAATACAATAAAGCTACACAAATGAATGGCATTGCCCTAAAGGGGCACATAACGTGGTGAGATCAAATTTTGGGGCAACGGGAATTTTGACCTTAAATTCCCTCCTGGCCTTGTGAAATCTAGTCATCCAAAACCAAATTTGTTTCCATTTCCGGCTCAGCCGCTTTTGGAACATCTCTCAATTAATTTTCTCATTATCTTTTCTGAAATCTTTCCTAATTACCATAACTAGCCGGGCCGGATTAACTAGGGGTGATGGAGCTGCAGCTCCGGCCCCTTGTTAGGATAGGCCCGTAGGTAGCTACGGGGGGGAAGGGGGCGGTGTTACTTTCTGCGGCATGGCAAGAGAATCAATCTCCCTGCTCTGCCGCCCCCGGCGCATGGGGCCCCGAGCGGCGGTGGGGGGCCCTTGCCAGCAGGGGCCCCCCGCCCGTATCGCGGGTCAGCTGTATCAGATCCAGCCCAAAACAGCTGACCCATTGAGAAGAAGGGCGAGCGCCCCTTTTCTCCCATAATCCCCCTCTTAGCGCTGACAGCGGGCGCGATGGACTCACTGCCCGGCGCCGGCAGTCAGACCTGGAGGGAGAGCGTGGCAGCCAGGAGCCGGGAGCAAGGAGGTGAGTACAGGATTTATTATTTTTGTAAAGGGGTACTTATAGTACAAAGGCTGCCTATGGGTGCATTAAAAGTACGGTTGGAGGGGGGTGCATTAATAAGTAAGGCTGCTATGGGTCATTATAAATAAGGCTGCCTATGGGGTGCTTTTTAAATAGGCTGCATATGGGGTGCTTATGTAAGGCTTTCCTTGGGTGCATTATAAGTAAGGGTGCATATGGGGTCATTTAAGTAAGGCTGCCTATGGGGTCATATAAGTAAGGTGCATAAGGGGTGATTATAAGTACGGCTGGATATGGGGGTGCTTATAAGTAAGCTGCCTTGGGGTGTGTTGTGAATGGGTTTTGAGTGAGTTCTGAGCAAGGTCCCTGGTGGGTTTCAAGCGGTACTAGTGAGGATTGGGAATCAGGTGTTACGATTGGCTTATTTAAGGGAATCATTTTTTTTCCCTCAGGGTTGCCGGTGATCAAGTTTGGTCTGAATCCTTCTTTCCATTTCCCTTGTAGCCTGCGTGTCGTGTCTGATCTCCTGCTATCAGATAAACAATTTTTATTTTGTGTTTTTGCTTATTTTTGAAATTTTTTCCTCACTTCTGTGGGGGCCTTCTGTCCCCTCCGGGGCTTTTGCCCTCTCATTTTAGTCCAGCCACTGTGTTTTGTACTTTTGCTTTTTGCAGTTTTTTCATGCGCTGTTTTTGTTACACCAGAGAACTAATTTAGGTGGTAGAGGTCGTGTGATCCAGGTGTTTTTGAAATTAGTAGTGTTGCGCTTTTCAGGGTTTTCGGGGATTGCAGTAATACCCTTCCTATCCTTTTTAATTTAGTTATTTGGGCCCCGCGTTTGTCTACTTTTTCTTCTGTGTCAGTATTTCTCTTCTATCCGCCATTACAGTTTGGGGGCTTTCTAATCTTTGGGGGTTCTGCTCCGGGGGCAATGCTTTCCATTTTATCTTTAGGGTTGTTAGTTTTTCAGCTGTGACGAGGCGTCTAGGCCAACTGGAACGCTCAGGGCTGCCTTAGTTGTGGTGGTTAGTCAGGGTACTGCAATCTCATGATTCCACTGTTTGGGTGTATTTCCTTTTTTACCTGCACCCTAGCTACCGTAACATAACAGTATCCCCGGGCCCCAATAAAAATTGTATGGACTCACGAAGGGAAAAAATATTTTGAAGGAAAAAAAGGGTTGTCAGAGTATTTTTCTGTTTGTTGCATTTTTTTTTTTTTTTTTTTTTTCCTCTGTATCTCTGGGTGCTGGGAGGATCTTTCTCCCAATGGAGTTTGCACAGTTGTCTGGCCGGTGGATCGCTTGCCCCTGAGGTTCGGGTATTCTGCATATCTTGCTAGGTTGCCCTTTGTGGAACCTAGGACCCCCATGCCAGATTTGTTTTCAGGGATCGACTATTTTCAGAATTTCAAAAAAAATTGTAAATTTTTTTTTGCCTTAAAATCTAATCCTCAGGAAACCAGCGCAGCAGGTTCAAATTATCATCTCTCTCCTGGCGGCGATCCTCGGATTGGGCTTTTTCCCTGATACCTGGGGTTGTTTTGAGTGATGTTGATGCATTTTTTAGGCTTTGGGGGTTATTGTACGATGGGTAATGCACTGTCAAGGAAAAAGCCTTGTTGGCATTAAATCGGGGTTTTGTGCGCTGAGTTATACTGTCAGAGATTCCGTAGGGGGGAGTCCTGCCCAAAATGGAATGACGACGCTTTGGGGGCCCCTTTTCCGGAAGGGTCTGTGGATAATGTAAAGGATTTTTTTGGTGGGATTCCCTGTCCCTCTGGTCTCAATGTTTCTATTTCATTAGCGATTCAAATTGACAGACGTTTGCCGTGAGCGGGAAGTATGTTGGAGTGGTGTTCCCCTTGTGAGCCAGCGCTGAGCCCATGAGGTGATGGAGTGGTGTCTGGGGACAGCGTCATGAGTTCGAAAGCGCAATGGTTATGTTTCTTTTGTGGTGTGCCTCTCATGCTATTTCAGTCTGCCCTAAGCGGGGAAACGTTTTGCACGCATCATTGTCTTGGGTAGTGTTCAGAAAGTTTTTTTAACTGTCACTTGATATGCTCTCTGTCCTCATTTTTTTCTCAGGCTTTCTGATTCTGGGGCAGCTATTAAACCCGATGGATTTTGATTTTGCTAAAAAGTTTTGGATTTCCCTTGATACCCCTCCCGAAGTTATTCCCCTACGGGGATCGTTCTACCCCTTTGGCTAGAAAAACCCCAGTTTTCTACTCAGGGTAAGAGGGTTGAAACTGACACCAGGAGTGCTGCAAAATTTTTTTTTTCTTATAATCTGCATGACTTATCGTGCTGGTTTCCTTGGTTACAGTCTCATAATCCTGTTTTGGATTGGAAACTGGTCTGTAACCAGTTGGGGCTGCAATGTGTTAATACCAACACTCCTGTTTTTTTTCTGCCCCCCCAGGCTGAGGAAGTTCTGACTTTTTGTTTGATTTTTCTGATGTGTTTTGCAAAGTAAATCTGCACCTTACCCCCCATAGGAGTTATTTGCGCTATTGAATTAGTGCCAGTAGTAAAATTCCCTAAGGGTCGCCTTTTTAACTTGTCTTTACCTGAACATGACGTATGCGGTCTTTATCAAGGTCATTGGGAGAGGGGCATATCAGACCATCCTCCACCCTTGGTGCCCGGTTTTTTCTTTGTGGCCAAAAAGATGGTTCATTAAGGCCGTGATTGATTATCGTCTCTTGAACAAAATTACTGTGAAATATCATACCCTTACCCTTGATTTCTGACCTGTTTTCCAGGGTGAAAAAGCTACTTGGTTTACCAAGCTTTTCCTCAGGGGGGCGTATAACCTTATTCCATTAAGCACGGGATGAATGGAAGACGGCATTTTAAACACCCTGAAGGGCATTTTGAGTACTTGTTTAGCCTTTGGGGTCACTAATTCCTTCCGTTTCCATCCTTATGAATGCATTTTCAGGGAAATTTTTTGGACAATTTTGATTGTTTTTTTGGATGATTCTTGATTTTTTCTAATGACTGGGACCTCTGTAACATGTTCGAACTGTATTCCAGATTTTGGAGGAGAATCTCTTATGTGAAAAGGGGTCAAAGTGTTTTTTGGCGTCAGAAGACCTTTCGGGATTCATTTTGTCCCCATCTGTTATTGAAATGGACCCGGTCAAGGTTCAGGCCATCTGTGTTGGGGTCAACTACTTTCATTTAAAGGTCTTTAGAGTTTTTTTGGGGTTTTCAATTTTTAAATGTAAATTTATTGGTAATTTTCTGTTATTGTTAACCTTAATATTTGACCAGAAAGGTTCTGAGTGGTGAATTGGCCTCCTGAGGCAGTCTCTGCGTTTCAGGAACTTAAGCAGGATTCACTTCTGCTCCTGTTCTACGGCAGCCCGATGTTTCTCTGCCATTTCAGGTGGAGGTTGATGCCTCTGAAATTGGGGCAGGTGCCGTTTTTGTCCCAAAAAGATCCAGAGACTCTAAAAGTAACCCTTGTGCCTTTTTCTCTCGAAAATTTTCTCCTACTGAACGTAATTATGACGTGGGTAATCGGGAGTTATTGGCCATGAAGTGGGCTTTTTGAAGAGTGGAGACATTGGCTGGAGGGAGCCAAACATCAGGTGGTGGTCCTTACGGACCATAAGAATCTGGTCTATCTGGAATCTGCCAAGCGACTCAATCCTAGACAGGCCAGTGGGCCTTGTTTTCACACTTTTAATTTTGTGGTTTCCTTTCTTCCTGGCACTAAGAATGTTAAGGCGGATGCCCTCTCGGGGAGTTTCCTTGCGGACTCTCCTGAGCTATCTGATCCCTCTGTTATTTTGAAGGAGGGTGTAGTTCTTTCCGCCATCTCGCCTAATTTGAGACTTGCTCTGGAGGGGTGTCAGGAGGATAGGCCCGAGCGCTGCCCTGTTGGAAAATTGTTTGTCCCGGACCAATGGAAAAAGAGTGTGATGTCTGAGATTCATTGTTCCGCATTGGCTGGGCATCCCGGAATTTTTGGTACCAGAGACTTGGTTAGTCGGTCCTTTTGGTGGCCTACCTTGTCTCGCGATGTCAGGGAATTTGTGCAGTCCTGCGGGACTTGCTCTCGCTCCAAGCCTTGCTCTCGCCCTAGTGGTTTGTTGATGCCATTGCTGTGCCCAAGAGACCATGGACCCATATCTCTATGGATTTCATTTCCGATCTTCCTGTTTCTCAGAGAATGACCACCATCTGGGTAATTTGTGATAGGTTTTCCAAAATGATACATCTTGTGCCATTACCTAAGTTGCCTTCCTCCTCTGAATTGGTGCCGTTGTTCCTTCAGCACGTGGTTCGTTTACACGGCATTCCTGAGAACATTGTGTCTGACAGAGGAGTCCAGTTTGTTTCCAGATTTTGGAGGACTTTTTGTTCTAAACTGGGTGTTCAATTGTCTTTCTCCTCGGCATTTCATCCTCAGACCATGGTCAAACTGAGAGAACAAACCAGACATTGGAGACTTATCTAAGATGCTTTGTGTCTGCTGATCAGGATGACTGGGTCTCTTTTTTGCCTTTGGCTGAGTTTGCTCTTAATAATAGGGCTAGCTCTGCCACTTTGATGTCTCCGTTTTTCTGTAATTCTGGGTTTCACCTCGATTTTCTTCAGGACATACGGAGGCTTCTGTCTGTCCAGGTGTTGACTCTGTTGTTGAGCGTATGCAGCAGATTTGGGACCAGGTAGTGGAGAGGTTGTCCCTCTCTCAGGAGAAGGCCCAGCGGTTTGCTAACCGGCATAGGACTGATGGTCCTCGGTTTAAAGTGGGGGACTTGGTCTGGTTGTCCTCAAAGAATATTCCTATGAGAGTAGCATCTCCTAAATTTAAGCCTAGGTTCATTGGACCTTATAAGATCATGGAGATTATTAATCCTGTTTCTTTTCGTTTGCTTCTTCCAGGGACATTTAAGATCCATAACGTGTTCCACAAGTCCTTGTTGAAGAGGTTTGTTGAGCCAGTGGTTCCTGCTGCTGTGCCTCCTGACCCTGTTTTGGTTGAGGGCAATCTGGAGTATGTGGTTGAGAAAATATTGGATTCTCGTTTTTCTAGACGAAGACTCCAGTATTTGGTTAAATGGAGAGGTTATGGTCAGGAAGATAATTCTTGGGTGTTTGCTTCGGACATCCATGCTAGGAGACTTATCCGTGCGTATCATAGAACTCATCCTGACCGACCTGGTTGCTCAATGGGGTTCGGTGACCCCTCCTCAAGGGGGGGGTACTGTTGTGAATGGGTTTGAGATGAGTTCTGAGCAGAGGCTCCCTCTGGTGGTTACAAGCGGTACTAGTGAGGATTGGGAATCAGGTGTTACTGATTGGTCTTATTTAAGGGAATCATTTTCCCATCAGGGTTGCCGGTGATCAATTGTTCTGGTCTGAATCCTTCTTTCCAGTTTCCCTTGTAGCCTGCTGTGTCGTGTCTGCATCTCCTGCTATCAGATAAGACAATTTCTTATTTTGTGTTTTTGCTATATTTTTGCATTTTGTCCTGCACTTCTGTGGGGGCCTTCTGGGTCCCCTCCGGGGCTTTTGCCCTCTCAGTTTAGTCCAGCCACTGTGTTTTGTACTTTTGCTTTTTGCAGTTTTTTCAGTGGCTGCTGTTTTTGTTACACCAGAGAACTAATTTAGGTGGTAGAGGTCGTGTGATCTCAGGTGATTTTGAAATTAGTAGTGTTGGCGCTTTTCAGGGTTTTCTGGATTGCAGTAAGTGCCCTTCCTATCCTTTTCTATTTAGATAGTTTGGGCCCCAGCGTTTGCTCATACTATTTTCTTTCTGTGTCAGTATTTCCTCTTGTTCTAACCGCCATTACATGTTTGGGGGCTTTCTATTATCTTTGGGGTTCTGCTCCGGGGCAGATAGCTTTCCTATTTCTATCTTTAGGTGTAGTTAGTTTCTCAGGCTGTGACGAGGCGTCTAGGACCATCGTAGGAACGCTCCACGGCTGCCTCTAGTTGCGGTGGTTAGTCAGGGTACTGCAATCTCATAGATTCCAACTGCTCTGGTGTATTTCCTTTTTTACCTGCACTCCTCAGCTACCGTAACATAACAGGGTGCATTATAAGTAAGGCTGCCTATGGGGTGCATTATAAGTAAGGCTGCATATGGGGTGAATTATAAGTACGGCTGGATCTGGGGGTGCATTATAAGTAAGGCTGCCTATGGGGTGCATTATAAGTAAGGCTGCCTATGGGGTGCATTATAAGTAAGGCTGCATATGGGGTGAATTATAAGTACGGCTGGATATGGGGGTGCATTATAAGTAAGGCTGCCTATGGGGTGCATTATAAGTACGGCTGGATATGGGGGTGCATTATAAGTACGGCTGGATATGGGGGTGCATTATAAATACGGCTGGATATGGGGTGCATTATAAGTACGGCTGGATATGTGGTGCATTATAAGTACGGCTGCATATGGGGGAGTGCATTATAAGTACGTAAGTACAGCTGGATATGGGGGTGCATTATAAGTAAGGCTGCATATGGGGTGCATTATAAGTAAGGCTGCCTATGGGGTGCATTATAAATAAGACTGCCTATGGGGTGCATTATAAATAAGACTGCCTATGGGGAGTGCATTACAATATAGAGGCTGCGCTATATTATGGGCCTCTGCTCTCAATGTTGCCCTATATACTATGGCCCCCATTCAATGCTACGCTACGGTATATACTATAATGGGCCTCTGAGAGGCAGATTATAGTATATAGCGTAGCATTGAATGGCCCATAGTAATATAGCGCAGCATTGAGAGGCCTATTCTAGTATATAGCGCAGCATTGAATGGCCCATAGTATATATAGCGCAGCATTGAGAGGCCCATTCTAGTATATAGCGCAGCATTGAATGGCCCATAGTAATATAGCGCAGCATTGAGAGGCCCATTCTAGTATATAGCGCAGCATTGAATGACCCATAGTATATATAGGGCAGCATTGAGAGGTCCATTCTAGTATATAGCGCAGCATTGAATGGCCCATAGTAATATAGGGCAGCATTGAGAGGCCTATTCTAGTATATAGCGCAGCATTGAATGGCCCATAGTAATATAGGGCAGCATTGAGAGGTCCATTCTAGTATATAGCGCAGCATTGAATGGCCCATAGATATATTAGCGCAGCATTGAGAGGCCCTCTCAATGCTGCCCTATATATACTATGGGCCATTCAATGCTGCGCTATATATACTATGGGCCATTCAATGCTGCGCTATATCTAGAATGGACCTCTCAATGCTGCGCTATATTACTATGGGCCATTCAATGCTGCGCTATATACTAGAATGGGCCTCTCAATGCTGCGCTATATATACTATGGGCCATTCAATGCTGCGCTATATACTAGAATGGGCCTCTCAATGCTGCGCTATATACTAGAATGGGCCTCTCAATGCTGCGCTATATATACTATGGGACATTCAATGCTGCGCTATATACTAGAATGGGCCTCTCAATGCTGCGCTATATATACTATGGGACATTCAATGCTGCGCTATATACTAGAATGGGCCTCTCAATGCTGCGCTATATATACTATGGGCCATTCAATGCTGCGCTATATATACTATGGGCCATTCAATGCTGCGCTATATATACTATGGGCCATTCAATGCTGCGCTATATACTAGAATGGACCTCTCAATGCTGCGCTATATTACTATGGCCATTCAATGCTGCGCTATATACTAGAATAGGCCTCTCAATGCTGCGCTATATATACTATGGGCCATTCAATGCTGCCGCGCTATATACTAGAATGGGCCTCTCAATGCTGCGCTATATATACTATGGGCCATTCAATGCAGCGCTATATATACTAGAATGGGCCTCTCAATGTTGCCCTATATATACTATGGGACATTCAATGCTGCGCTATATACTAGAATGGGCCTCTCAATGTTGCCCTATATTACTATGGGACATTCAATGCTGCGCTATATACTAGAATAGGCCTCTCAATGTTGCCCTATATATACTATGGGACATTCAATGCTGCGCTATATACTAGAATGGGCCTCTCAATGTTGCCCTATATATACTATGGGACATTCAATGCTGCCCTATATATACTATGGGCCATTCAATGCTGCGCTATATACTAGAATGGGCCTCTCAATGCTGCCCTATATATACTATGGGCCATTCAATGCTGCGCTATATATACTAGAATGGGCCTCTCAATGCTGCCCTATATATACTATGGGCCATTCAATGCTGCGCTATATACTAGAATGGGCCTCTCAATGCTGCTATATATACTATGGACATTCAATGCTGCGCTATATAACTATGGGCCATTCAATGCTGCGCTATATATACTAGAATGGGCCTCTCAATGTTGCCCTATATATACTATGGACATTCAATGCTGCGCTATATACTAGAATGGGCCTCTCAATGTTGCCCTATATTACTATGGGACATTCAATGCTGCGCTATATACTAGAATGGGCCTCTCAATGTTGCCCTATATTACTATGGGCCATTCAATGCTGCGCTATATACTAGAATGGGCCTCTCAATGCTGCCCTATATTACTATGGGCCATTCAATGCTGCGCTATATACTAGAATGGGCCTCTCAATGCTGCCCTATATATACTATGGGCCATTCAATGCTGCGCTATATACTAGAATGGGCCTCTCAATGCTGCCCTATATATACTATGGGCCATTCAATGCTGCGCTATATACTAGAATGGGCCTCTCAATGCTGCATTATATATACTATGGGACATTCAATGCTGCGCTATATACTAGAATGGGCCTCTCAATGTTGCCCTATATATACTATGGGACATTCAATGCTGCGCTATATACTAGAATGGGCCTCTCAATGTTGCCCTATATTACTATGGGACATTCAATGCTGCGCTATATACTAGAATGGGCCTCTCAATGTTGCCCTATATATACTATGGGCCATTCAATGCTGCGCTATATACTAGAATGGGCCTCTCAATGCTGCATTATATATACTATGGGACATTCAATGCTGCGCTATATATACTATGGGCCATTCAATGCTGCGCTATATATATAGATGGGCCTCTCAATGTTGCCCTATATATACTATGGGACATTCAATGCTGCGCTATATACTAGAATGGGCCTCTCAATGTTGCCCTATATTACTATGGGACATTCAATGCTGCGCTATATACTAGAATAGGCCTCTCAATGTTGCCCTATATACTATGGGACATTCAATGCTGCGCTATATACTAGAATGGGCCTCTCAATGTTGCCCTATATTACTATGGGACATTCAATGCTGCGCTATATACTAGAATAGGCCTCTCAATGTTGCCCTATATATACTATGGGACATTCAATGCTGCGCTATATACTAGAATGGGCCTCTCAATGTTGCCCTATATTACTATGGGACATTCAATGCTGCGCTATATATACTAGAATAGGCCTCTCAATGTTGCCCTATATATACTATGGGACATTCAATGCTGCGCTATATACTAGAATGGGCCTCTCAATGTTGCCCTATATATACTATGGGACATTCAATGCTGCGCTATATACTAGAATGGGCCTCTCAATGTTGCCCTATATATACTATGGGACATTCAATGCTGCGCTATATACTAGAATGGGCCTCTCAATGCTGCCCTATATATACTATGGGCCATTCAATGCTGCGCTATATACTAGAATGGGCCTCTCAATGCTGCATTATATATACTATGGGACATTCAATGCTGCGCTATATATACTATGGGCCATTCAATGCTGCCCTATATATACTAGAATGGGCCTCTCAATGCTGCCCTATATATACTATGGGACATTCAATGCTGCGCTATATACTAGAATAGGCCTCTCAATGTTGCCCTATATTACTATGGGACATTCAATGCTGCGCTATATACTAGAATGGGCCTCTCAATGTTGCCCTATATTACTATGGGCCATTCAATGCTGCGCTATATACTAGAATGGGCCTCTCAATGTTGCCATATATCTGTGTATGGGGCCTCTCTGACGCATTACTAATGTGGCTATGTATGGCAGTATTATTGAGATGGCTATGTGTGGCAGTATTAAGGGGCTGTGTGTGGCACTATAAGGGGGCTATGTGTGGCAGTATTAAGGGCCGTTTAGACTGTCCAAATTCTTGTCTGATCGGCCGGACTTTCATTTTTTCCCAGGGTGCCCTGAGGCTGAGAAGGTTGAGAAAAACTGCTATAGGAGGACGTCAAACTGAGGTGTGAGTTGTGTGTTCCTGTGGAGCAGGTACTAATGTTATAATACATCTTGTGCTGCTGACATATATACAGACATGTTACTGCTATGTATAGCTGTGGTACTGGTATATAAGCAGGTACTAATGTTATAGATGTGCTGCTGACATATATACACACACAGTACTGGTATATATGGCTGTGATACTGGCATATAGGCAGGTACGTACTAATGTTATAGATGTGCTGCTGACATATATACACACACAGTACTGGTATATATGGCTGTGATACTGGCATATAGGCAGGTACGTACTAATGTTATAGATGTGCTGCTGACATATATACACACACAGTACTGGTATATATGGCTGTGATACTGGCATATAGGCAGGTACGTACTAATGTTATAGATGTGCTGCTGACATATATACACACACAGTACTGGTATATATGGCTGTGATACTGGCATATAGGCAGGTACGTACTAATGTTATAGATGTGCTGCTGTCATATATACACACACAGTACTGGTATATATGGCTGTGATACTGGCATATAGGCAGGTACGTACTAATGTTATAGATGTGCTGCTGTCATATATACACACACAGTACTGGTATATATGGCTGTGATACTGGTATATAGGCAGGTACGTACTAATGTTATAGATGGGCTGCTGACATACATACAGACACAGAACTTGCCATGCGCCTTGACTGACATGGTTTAATTGCTTCACTTATCTGGGTGTTTGCAGGGTCTGAAGTCCCTGTTATGCCCAGGTGCCCCCAAATCACTTCAGGATAGGCCAATGTTTTACTCTTATCCGTTCTTGGGTGTTTTGAGTCATCCTGTTGGACCCTCATCTTGCGACTGAGACCAAGCTTCCCAACACTGGGCAGCATATTTTTCCCCTGAATGCCTTGCTAGTCTTGAGATTTCACAGTTTAGCGTTCAGTGAATAACCCTGTTTATTTGCCTCATAAGTTACTATCAGCGCAATAACCATAACAGACTTTCTATATCCACTGTATTTATATTAGGCATGTATCGTATATTTACTTTGTTTATATCTTTTATGTTACATTTTTGGCCTTTGTGAATTGCCGTGTTTGGCCCCGCCCCTTGCTCCGCCCCTTGCCCCCCTTCAGCTCCAGGCCCATCATGTTCTTAATCCGGCCCTGTAACTAGCCAAAATGCCCGTGTCTATAATAGGGACTGAGATCTTAGAAGAACAGATGAGTCATGAGCTTGGCTCGCCTACGTATTTTAACACAGTGAACTTGATAAAACCCATAAATTATACACAATGTTTTAAGAACTTAAAGGGGTTATCCAGGACTATATAATTTTTTTTACTATTGACCAAACCACCTGACTGTTGTTCCGACATCGATCTCTGTGATGCGCCCACCAGGGTTGTGGGGTACTCGGAATTGGACCGGACAGTTCTATGGGGGAGGTCATGGGGCCGTGATCCGTTTGCATGGCCCTGGCCGTGTTATAAAATAGAGGATAGTTATGTGGTATTTAATCATGACGCCACTAGAGTTGAGCGATACTTTCCGATATCCTAAAGTATCGGAATCGGAATGGTATCGCCGATATCACTAAAATATCGGCGATACCCGATACCGATACCGGAAGTCCCATGTAAGTCTATGGGAACAAAATATCGCAACTAAAAAAAACCCATTCTTTCCTTGTAAACACTAAATATACACACATAGAATACATATATATATATATACATGTCATTGTGACATATATATATACATATATGTATAGTTTATACACTTCTACATAGTAAAATATCCTCTCATTCAATTGCCGGGTAAAGCCGGCTTCAGTGAAAAGACAGAAGCACCCGACATGAAATGACACTTGGTGTACATAGGGTTAACCATGTCTTTTCATGTCGTTTGCTATCTGATTTGCACAAACAATTAAATCAGACTATGTGTGCAAATTTCACACCTGTAGGGGTTAATTAAAGGTGTAAATTCGTTGTAAAAAAAACGGACTTTTTTTGCTACGAATTTACACCTTTAATTAACCCCTACAGGTGTGAAATTTTGCACACATAGTCTGATTTAATTGTTTGTGCAAATTAGGCTGGAGTCACACACAACCACAAAAAATCGGTCCGTTTTAGACGGTCGACAATCGGATCAAAATAAAAACATCACACATCCTTCTGGCATCCGATTTTCCTTCAAAGATGCGATTTAATCGCATGTGTGTGTACCTTGTAACATCCGATTTTCATCCGACTTGCGAGATTTTCTCGCAGGCTTGCAAAACTGACATATAATGGATCCAAAAGAATAGTATTTAAATGCCAAAAGAAAGAATAGATATATACACATAGAGCACATATATATATATATATATATATATGTCATTGTGACATATATATATACATATATTTATAGTTCTTACACTTCTACATACTGTTATAGCCGCTAATTCAATTGCCGGCTTCAGTGAAATCACAGAAGCCGACATGAAATGATACATTGTTTCCACACATTTAACCATGTAATTTCATGTATTTTTATATATGTTTGAAACATACAATTACATGAGTATATGTGTGCTAAATTTCAGACATGTAGGGGTTAATTAAAGGTGTAAATTCGTTAAAAAAAAATGCGTGGGCTCCCGCTGTATTTTCTCCACCAGACTGACAAAGCAAGCGAGTGGGGGCAGATAATAATAGCCTAGGGAGGGTACATTTTTTTTGTGCCCCCCTGGCTACTAACATCTGCCCCCAGACACCCCAGAAAGGGCAAATCTATAATTAGATTCGCCCTTTCTGGCACTTTGCCCGTCTATTCCCATTGCCCTGTAGCGGTGGCGAATGGGTTAATAAGGGGTTAAAATGACCTTGCAATTGAAAGGTCACTTTAAGCCAGGTTAATAATTGATAGCTGTCAATTAGGCAACTATCAATTATTAATCCTATTGTATGAAAGAAAAATCAAACACACACACTTTAATAAAAAATAAGTTTAATTAAATAATCACACAGTTTTTGACCATATTTTATTTTCCTGCTAAAACCATTTCCTGTAATAAAAATAAAATAAAAAAGCAAAATTATACTTACCAATCCGATGTACAGTCAGGTCCCACGGTGTAATCCATCAGAAAGGGTTAACAGGTTACAGGTCGCAGAGAGCTAATAATGCTGTCTCAGACCTGTATTCCCCTGAATGAATAACTTCCTCTCCCAGCGAAAGTAGAGGAATAGATTCATGAATGGAGCTTAATTGATTTATTGGCAATTTAACTGTAGTGACCTGACCTAAAGGGAAAGTGGACACAATCAATTAAGCTTCATTCATGAAACACATCCTCTCCTGTCGCCAGGAGAGGAACTTATTCATTCAGGAGCTTTCAGCTGAGCATGCAGGATTACTTGCACTGCTTGGCTCAAAGCTAGTTAACCCTTTGTGAAGGATTACAGCGTGGGACGTGACAGATCGGCGGAATAGGTAAGAATAATGTTGTTTTATTTCTTTTTCTTTATTTTAGGAGATCAATGGCTTCGCACGGATTTAGTGTAAATAAAATATGGTCAAAAAAATGTGTTTTTATTTCATTAAAATTATTTATTCTTAAAGTGTGTGTGTTTTTTTATTTACTTCAATAGGATTAATAATTGATAGTTGTCTAATTGACAGCTATCAATCATTAACCTGCCTTAAGGTCACCTTTCAATTGCAAGGTGACAGTAAGGTGAGATTAACCCATTCGCCACCGCTACAGGGCAATGGGAATAGACGGGCAAAGTGCCAGAAAGGGCGAATCTAATTATAGATTTGCCCTTTCTGGGGTGTCTGGGGGCAGATGTTAGTAGCCAGGGGGGGCACAAAAAAATGCACCCTCCCTGGGCTATTATTATCTGCCCCCACTCGCTTTGCTTTGTCTGTCTGGTGGAGAAAATACAGCGGGAGCCCACGCATTTTTTTTCAACGAAATTACACCTTTAATTAACCCCTACATGTCTGAAATTTTGCACAAATACACTCATGTAATTGTATGTTTCAAACATATATAAAAATACATGAAATTACATGGTTAAATGTGTGGAAACAATGTATCATTTCATGTCGGCTTCTGTGATTTCACAAAACCCGGCAATTGAATTAGCGGCTATTACAGTATGTAGAAGTCTAGGAACTATAAATATATGTATATATACATGTCACAATGACATGTATATATATATATGTATGTGTTCTATGTGTATATATCTATTCTTTCTAGTCTTTATTAAAGCTGTCAGTGTGATTTTACAGTATAGCCGGGGATGTATTGCCGGCTTTTCTAAAGGACACCGATGCGATTTCATCGCAAGTCACACATGCGGTCCGTTTGTAATCAGATTTTTCATCGCTCCCATAGACTTGCATTGGCGATTGTCGACCGACAATCGG
Source organism: Oophaga sylvatica (assembly GCA_033576555.1). Taxonomy (NCBI): domain Eukaryota; kingdom Metazoa; phylum Chordata; class Amphibia; order Anura; family Dendrobatidae; genus Oophaga; species Oophaga sylvatica. Next base: position 22,748 of record JARQOD010009605.1, read on the forward strand.
TGACAATCGCAGCATGCTGCGATTGTACACGGACGTTTAAAACGGACCACAAAAAATCTGATACTGGGAGCTGCTCCATAGATTAACATAGGTCCGACTGCAATGCGATATTTCATCGCATTGCAGTCGTCCGATTTTGTCGCCAGTGTGACTCCGGCCTTAGATAGCAAAGGACATGAAAAGACATGGTTAACCCTATGTACACCAAGTGTCATTTCATGTCGGGTCACCCGACATGAAATGACACTTGGTGTACATAGGGTTAACCATGTCTTTTCATGTCCTTTGCTATCTAATTTGCACAAACAATTAAATCAGACTATGTGTGCAAAATTTCACACCTGGAGGGGTTAATTAAAGGTGTAAATTCGTTGTAAAAAAACGGACTTTTTTGCTACGAATTTACACCTTTAATTAACCCTACAGGTGTGAAATTTTGCACACATAGTCTGATTTAATTGTTTAATTGCAAATTAGATAGCAAAGGACATGAAAAGACATGGTTAACCCTATGTACACCAAGTGTCATTTCATGTCGGGTTCTGCATTTTCACAAAAGCCGGCAATTGAATTAGCGGCTATTATACTATGTAGAAGTGTATGAACTACAAATATAAATATATATATATATGTGTCACAAATTCAATGACATGTATATATATATATGAGGTGTAAAATTGCTGAAAAAAATGCGTGGGCTCCCGCCCTATTTTCGCAACCAGACAGACAAAGCCAGTGAGTGGGGGCAGATAATAATAGCCCAGAGAGGGACCATTATTTTTGCCCCCCCCGGCTACTAACATCTGCCCCCAGACACCCCAGGAAAGACAAATCTATAATTAGATTCGCCCTTTCTGGCACTTTGCCCGTCTATTCCCATTGCCCTGTAGCGGTGGCGAATGGGTTAATATGGGGTTAAAGCCACCTTGCTATTGAAAGGTGACCTTAAGCCAGGTTAATAATTGAGAGCTGTCAATTAGACAACTATCAATTATTAATCCTATTGCATGAAATAAAAATAAAACACACACACTTTAATTAAAAATCATTTTAATGAAATAAAGACACATGTTTTTGACCATCTTTTATTTTACTGCAAAAACCATTTCCTGTAATAAAAATAAAATAAAAAAGCAAAATTATTCTTACCTATCCCATGCACAGTCAGGTCCCACGGTGTAATCCTTCAGAAAGGGTTAATGTTTACTGCAGGGACCGCAGCTAATGCTGCAGCCTCACAGTAAACCCCAAATGAATGAGTTCCTCTCCTGCCTGACAGGAGAGTAAAGGCTGGGTGTCACATAACGATACACCAGCGATCCCGACAACGATATGCACTTGTCAGGATCGCTGGTGTATCGCTACATGATCGCTGCTGAGCTGCCAAACAGGCAGCTCAGGCAGCGATCTGGGACAGCGACACTGCGGGTAACATCGCTTAAGGGCCCGTCTCACATAGCGATATCGCTACCGAGATCGCTGCTGAGTCACTAGTTTTGTGACGCAGCAGCGAGCTCACCAGCGATATCGCTGTGTGTGACATTCAGCGACGATCAGCCCCCTGCCGGGTATCGCTGATCGTCGCAGAAATGTCAGGACCTTTTTTTGATCGCTGGTTTCCCTCTGACAGGCACGCATCGCTGCGTGTGACAGGCGGGAAACCAGCGATCAAAGGTCCTGACATTTCAGCGACGATCAGCGATACCCGGCAGGGGGGCTGATCGTCGCTGAATGTCACACACAGCGATATCGCTGGTGAGCTCGCTGCTGCGTCACAAAACTAGTGACTCAGCAGCGATCTCGGTAGCGATATCGCTATGTGAGACGGGCCCTTAAGTGGAAAGCTTAATTGATTGCTTTCCACTTTCACTTCAGGTCAGCCAGGGACACAATCAGTGACGTCAGAGGGAACTGATTAACAAAATAGGGGTTCCCTTCGAAAAAAAAATGGCGTGGGGTCCCCCCTATTTTTGTTAACCAGCCAGATGAAGCAGACCGCTGAGGCCTGGATTTTCAGGCTGTTAAGGAGCCAAGATCCATGGACCTTGCCAGCCTGATAATACCAGGCCACAGCAGTCTGCATATCTTGGCTGATTAACAAAAATAGGGGATCCCCTCGAAAAAAATTGGCGTGGGGTCCCCCTATTTTTGTTAACCAGCCAGATGAAGCAGACCGCTGAGGCCTGGATTTTCAGGCTGTTAAGGAGCCAAGATCCATGGACCTTGCCAGCCTGATAATACCAGGCCACAGCAGTCTGCATATCTTGGCTGATTAACAAAAATAGGGGATCCCCTCGAAAAAAATTGGCGTGGGGTCCCCCCTATTTTTGTTAACCAGCCAGATGAAGCAGACCGCTGAGGCCTGGTTTTTCAGGCTGGTAAGGATCCAATATCCATGGACCTTGCAAGCCTGATAATACCAGGCCACAGCAGTCTGCTTAGCTTGGCTGGTTAACAAAAATAGGGGATCCCCTCGAAAAAAAAACGGCGTGGGGATCCCCCCTATTTTTGTTAACCAGCCAAGTAAAATGCAGACTGCTGCGGCCTGGTATTAAAAGACTGTCAAGGCCCATGGATTTTGGCCCTCAACAGCCTGATAATACCAGGCTACAGCAGCCCCACATTTGGCGCATCAAAAGATGTGCCAATTGTGGCACTTTACCCGGCTCTTCCCACTTGCCCTGTAGCGGTGGCAAGCGGGGTAATAAGGGGTTAATGTCACCGTTGATTGCACAGTGACAATAAGCCCGGTTAATAATGGAGAGGTGTCAATAAGACACCGATCCATTATTAATCCCAAAGTTATTAAATGTGTAAAAAAAAGACAAAGCAAGAAAAAAGTATTTTAATGAAATAAAAGAGACAACACAGTTTTCATTTCTTTTATTATACACTCATTCCTGCGACGCCATCGATCTCCTGTAAAAAAAGAAAAAAAACAAACCAACAGTATACCACCTGTCCGACGCAGTCCATAACGATAGTCCCACGACGATCCAGCTCTGCTACATCGCAATGACAGGCAGAGCCTGACATCCCGGCGCAGCACAGCTGCTTACCTGCTTCCCCGGCGGTGACGTCAGCGGACTGACTGCTTTACGGCCGGGATTACCCAGCAGTCACTGCAGTTATCGCGAGAAACTGCATGTGACCGCCGGGGAGAAGAGGATGGCGGCCATGAAGCAGTCCAGGACGTGACCGCCGGAGATCTTCTGCCAGGTAAGTGCCGCTGACTCCTGACAGACCCGACAGACGGACACTGACAGTGACAGTGACATCCCGATTCCGGTATCCGATAAGACGAAAATATCGGAACTCGGAATCGGAATTCCGATACAGCTAATATCGGCCGATACCCGATATTTGCAGTATCGGAATGCTCAACACTAGACGCCACCCGTGGTGTTCAGCAATGGGTGGCCAATGCTGCGGTTTTGGTCCACTGGGGCTGATGGTGCCGCAGCAAAGATGGTTCAGCTCCCCACGGGTAGAGCAGGGCCCTAGGGCAAATATATTTGATTGTTCAAATGGTGGTGAACGTTGGGGTGCAGAGAATAAATGAGGGGCACAGAGAGGTGCAGTTTTCTTTACCTTTTACTTGAAAGCAGATGCAATCTGGGGTACCAATTACAGATGACGGATTGAGTCCGGCTTGCCTGGAGGCATTCAGGGGATCCACCTGCCAGGTGTGGTTGGGGACCTTCCTTCTGCACTCTCTTTTCGGGTCCCTGCTGCTTGTAGCTAAGCTGCGTCCCTCTCCTGTGTGATGGTTTCTAACCTGTATGGCAGACAGCGTGAGCCTATATCACTGGCACTGTCCTTTTCACTGTCAGCCCCGGGCTCTTGGTCTGCTGCCGTGCCTTCAGGTGTTCGGTGTGGCCAGGGAGCTTGCAGTCCCCTGCCCTCCAGATTTGGCTGTCAGGACGTACAGCATCCGCCCAGCCAAGGACTCTGGCATCCCTTTTTATCAGCGCTTCACTCTGGGGTCAGGTATATGCAGGTTTTATTCCCCTGAGCTCTTGTCTCTGCTCCTGTCCCTTCCCTCTCCACAGAACAACTGCCAACTCTCCTCTCTCACTGTCCTGTCACAAGCTCCAGCTTGTTATTTTTGAGGCATTATTCATTATATACCTTGATCATGGTTAGGGGCGGGCGTTTGGGACCAGAGTCACTCTGATTTTACTTGTGTTTTACTTTACTCTTTGTATACCAATAAAATTGACTGTTTTTCTACTTTCCATTATCTGAGTAGTGTGCATTACTGCGGTAGTTCTTTTCTCTCTTACTTACCGGTTCCAATATTGACACCGGTTGCAATATTTCAGAGAAAAAGTACATTAAAAAGAACGTTGGGGACTATTCATCTGGGATGACCCCTCCAAGGCCGATCCCCAGCAGTTTCTCCCCGCCCCGATCCCCTAGACTGACAGATCCCTCTTTATTTGCACATATGAAAGACTTTTGCTGATTCTATATTGATGGTACCACTGTGTTACACCAAGCCCGTAACTTTTTTGTATAAGGTTGGACAATCTTTTATTGGACGTATGATATAACTCTTGTATTACAACTGTCACTAGTAATCAGAGAATCTGGACTCCAGTTTATATTTCTAATAGAGCCTCCAACCTACCAGGTGCTATTTATATTATTGGAGTATTTTCTTTGTAGAAAGGGGTCTTTAGAGACCTCACAGGTCGTGATTGTCTCTGGAGGGACGTCTTCACTGGGTGATATGTAAGAAGCTGGTCATGGCAAAAATGGGCAGCTTATATAGAAAGCTCCAGACCAGACTATATACTTACCTGGCACACTCCCAGATCTCACTTCATCATCACAACCATAGACATCCATCACCTCACAACCACTCTGATAGAAGTCTTGTCACCTTACCATTCTCTTCTATTGCGGTACGACAGAAGGTGAGGGGAATCATACCCGTTAATTTGGGAGACCAATGACTAGGATATAACTAACCCTCTTCGACTAGTGTTGTAGAACTACAAGTGACAAAATGTCCTGTTTATTTCAGTTGAAGCATTCTGGGAATTATAATTCTACAACTAAGGAGAAACTAGATGGCCACAATAACTGGCACAACTTTGAGATTGTGGAAGACAGTTTCCTGTCACAGGTCAAACACCATGGCAAGACAAAGCACGGCAACCAGACTCAAGGTAGTTATACTGCATCAGCAAGGTCTACCAGACAGAGATTTCAAACAACACTGGGATTTTAAGATGTGCCGTTCAAGATCTTTTGAAAAAGAACCCAGAAATTGGCAACAATGAGGACAGAAGATGTAGTGTTCGACTAATGGAAGACACATTATGCTTACTGTTCTTCAAAATCAGAAGATGGCACGAAAATGTTTGTACCTGAAAGAGTTAAGAAGACCTATAAAGTACTTGAGTAATTCTAATCCAAGAATAGATAGATATTGCATTATTAAATAATCCCTAAACAGAGTTGCTTTTATCCATTTTCCCATGGACAGTGAACAGTGAAATGACAGCCTTCCCAGGAAATTCTATATGTACGAAGATACACATGTACGAAGATACACATCTTTCCTATATCTATATGTGGATGAGCATTTTGTCTGTCCAGCTGTTGAAAACCGTAGCAAGCGGGGATATGTGTTGCCTGAGGCGAACTTCTTAATTGTGTACCCCAGCTCCTGTGCAATAATTACCCGTGTCTGATCATATAAAGACCCGATCTCAGCAGAACTGTCTGGAAATCTCCTACGTCACCACTAGATGGCAGCAGAATTCTTTACTATCCAGAATGTGATATTGAATAACTCCTGGAGGAGATCAAGCAATGGAGTCTCAGGAATAAGACCTGACACAGCTGAGCTTAGTTATTTTTTCCTTTTCGACAATTATTCTGCATAATTTGCACTTTTTGTTTGGTTTTCCTGGCACGATGAGTCTAACATATTTTCACCAATTTAATATCATTTGATATTGGCTACGTTTTTTTTTCCGGACAAATTTAGTATAAAGTGTGACTGTTGTTTTTTACCCCAATCTTCATGCCTCTCACTGAATTTTCAGCATCACCCAGCTGACACAAGAAATGTATGACAGTCAAAGTCCTGGGTTCGTTAAGATCAGCTTTGACCACTTACTGAATGGGGTTTTCCGGTACTTCGGATTGATTGCCTATCTTTACGGCACAGCTAGACGGCTTTCTAAATCGGAACCATCTTCGGACCGACCGGTGGCTCTCCCGACATGAGCGTGACGGCTTCATATATTTCTATGCAGCTGTCACGTTTGGGTCGGGAGAGACCCCGGTCAGTCGGAACATTGTGTTGTGATCTCATTCGGATATATCCGGCAGTCTAAATGCGCCCTTAAGGTAGACCATCAATACCAGATCGGTGATGGGGTGACACCAGACACCCCCATCGATCAACTGTCATTGGTGCCGGCTGTGCCATATTGCAGAGCAAAACTATACAGCTAAGTCAACGGTTTAGTAGTTGAAGTGGGTTACTGCATATCAAGCCCTCTTCAACCCTATTCGCACCTAAGCACATCCGGCTATTGCCAGCACTGAAAACAGCTGGGGTACCTGATTTTGCAATTTTTGCAATCTCACTAATCTGATATTGATGACCACTCTAGTGGTGCAACTTTTTATGAAAACGATGGGGTGGGCTTAGCCACGACCCATCCCACCCATGCTGCACCTATATTCGTGTAGCTGGCCGGGACTGGTTGTGAAAAAGTCAAAAGTTGAAGGGTTTTTATGCCAGAAAACATAGTATAGACAACTTCATAAATCAGGTCCAGGAACGATTGAGGCATAAATGATGAATTTTTCAGGTGCACTCAGCCAGGAACTTCACAGCTGAGCACAACCTATTTTTCAGAGAGGTCCTGGACTGGTGTAAGAATGCAAATGTGACAAATTTTAGGCAAAAAGTTTCACGAAAATTTTGTGATTTTTCAAGCAATTTTATGCCACAGTAAATTTTTTATAAATCGTCCACATAACTTTAATTTTTTTTTCTTTTTTTTTTGTTGTCGTTGTGGAACAAGGTTTTTTTTTAGGAATGGTCTAATAGATACAGTATGACAGGCCTTGGGGCTTATTTTAGCTACCGGCTGCAATGGCAATCCATCGGCACCAAACAATCACACTGAGGGGGTGTTGCTGGAGTGAGATTCTTCTTTCTGAAAAGTCAATTAAGAATGACAATTTTATTGATTTTGTCATCTGAAGAGTTAAATGGCCGAGAATGGCGTCACAATAGGATGTCAACAATATTATACATCCACAGTCGGCTGATAATGGCTCTTGTGCTTGTGCCGTCACTAAATCCTAAAGTGATTGTCTCAAGAACATTTATTACCAATCTCCGTGAATGTACGATTGGCGCGGGTCACACTGATGGACCCTTGCCATCTTGAAAATGGGGTCTATTTCAAAAGTCAAGAAGCTCTTACTCAATAACTGCGGCCCTAATTATTGCCGATGGAATTAAAAATGCTGTAATTGAAGACAGTGTTCAGGGGCGGGGCTTATTAATATGGAACAGCCATGAGGAGTCAATTTGTGATTGAATTTCCAGAATTACCATATAACAAGCTTTCATGGCTGCCAAATATTAAAAATCTGAACATATATAACCTGCTTCATCCAGAGTGCATCAGCATAATAGATATTTAAATAAAATTACAGGCTGTATCGTTTTTTTTGTCACGTAACACCTACTTCTTGTTTTATTTTTTCCCTTTTTCGACCTGCCGCAGTCCCTTTTGTACATTAACATACAGTAGTATGTCTGTGTATATTGCTGAATGATAATGTTTACTCGTGAATTTCAATTAAGATTTTAACACCCGCCTGAGAAAATCTCAGTAATCCTTCAACAAAGGTACAAAATGAGTGCCTGATCCAAGCTCCAGGCTGCTAGCTATGTGTTACATCAG
>JARQOD010009606.1:0-30691 GCA_033576555.1 Oophaga sylvatica
GGGTGCTCAAATGTTTGGGCATCACTGCACTCCACATGACCCTATTTAATGGTGCACATTGAAATGCCTGACAAATTATAAGGGAACGTAAACAGCTCCTCAGAGTGGCCAGCATCGGGGTTACATGTCTCCTGGGACTCTTGATGGTGGGAAGAAGGACCAGGTTGAGGATTCAGAGGCCCAGCATCTTGGCTGCTGAGGTTGGACCGTGTGGAAGACTTTGTGGTGCTGCTTGTCAACAGACTAGAGCCTTTGTCTGCCATCAACCCACAACATCCTCGCACTTGTCTGGGTTCGTTAGTGGTGTAGCTGTAAAGGGAGGACAGGACTGTAGTCATGACGTGTATTCCGGTGGCAGCTGTGTCCAGTCCTTTCCCTATATGAAAAATACAATTCTTCTTGGCATACCTGAATCTACTGATTCAGCTTCACCCGGGCTCTTCCCAGGCAGCTTTGGTCCCTCTTTTGGGCGACCCCCAGTAATGGGACACAGTCCACAATAACTTGAACATTCTCTTTACTTAACAATTCCCATGTTACATCCACAGTTGGCACATCATGGGTTTCATTTGGTTCCTTTTCTTTCCCTGCTTTGCTGTCACTTCTGTGCAGTACATGCCCGGACCGGACCGTCCTAGACTGCTCTCCAGTACTTCCAGGCCTGAACTCGCTATAATGAAATTTCCTTCAGCCTGTTTCACCTCAGACATGAATTCATCAATCACTACGTTTGGTGACCCCCGATGAAGCTTCCGGCCCATCTGTTCTGATCCCGTAGAAGTTCCAACTCTTTCCATCTCCTTAGTTCAGCCAACTTCTGCCCTAAAAGCTGTACAGACCCACTGATGGGATATAGAATGGCCATGGGTAGCATGAGCTGCAGTACTTAAACGTTGCGTGGCTGCCAGCTGTCCAGGCCTATAGCCCATGTGGATACTTGGGCACTGTGGCCCTGTCTGAGCTAACTACCTGGAAACTCCTCTCTACTATCAGGCAGCCCCTCCTAGAGTTAACCCCCTAATAACATCCTATCAACTATTCCTAACAGTGCACACTAGTATGCCCCCATCTAGGGGCCCATAAAGGAACTACGTCTACCCTTATCTATAAGAACTATATACTAAGAGTGCCTTCTTCTAATGTCCCAAGAAGGATGCACTAACTTTCCCTGACTGTATATAAACATAGAACACATAACATATATGCAATATTATAACGCAAGACAATATATATAGCTTTCTGTTGTGAACGCTCTGGATCTGACTTCTGGATCTGACTTCGGAGTTTGGGCTCCCCCTGGTGTCTGCTGATAGTAATGAAGCTGCTTTGGCTGACAGAGGTTCATCAGCTGGGAGTGATGATTGGCAATCTGGTGTTGATGACTGGGGAGATTTAAGTGAGCTACCTTCCCATGATCCTCGCCGGTGATTTGTTCTTCCTGGTCCCATTTGGAAGTCAGCTCGCTTCCTGCTTGTCCTGCAACTTTCAGATAAGTTATTTGCTGTTTATTTCTGTGGCATTCGTTTTTGTCTATCTCAGTTTTCTGCTCTCCTGGAGCTTGTACAGCCAGGTTCCCCTGTTGGGGCCTGTGCTGGCCTCTGTTTCTCATTTGCCATTATTTTGTATTTTCAGTTCCCTGTTATATCATTATCTGCTTATTTGCTACCAGTTACACCGGAGTTCTGATCTAGCGGGGGAGAGATCGTGTGGTCTCAGTATTTTTGTATATCAGAACGTGTTGGAGTTTTTCTTAAAGTTTTTGCCGGATTGCAGACAGTATTCTTTCCTGTCCTGTGCTATCTAGACAGATTGGGCCCCAGCATTTGCTCACTCTATTTTCTGCCTGTGTTTGTATTTCATCTTGTCTCACCGCCAATATATGTTTGGGGGCTACCTATTCCTTTGGGGCTCTACTCCAAGGCAGTTAGCTTTCCCCTTTCTGTCTTTAGGCTTAGTTATCACTCCGGCTGTGTCGAGGCGTCTAGGGCACCGTAGGCACGTCCCACGGCTGCTTCTAACTGTGCTGTCAGTTTAGGGGTCTGCAATCCGCTAGTTACCAATCTTTCCTGTGTCTGGTTGCCTGCCTATTTTGCTGCTGTCCTCCTCGGCTACCGAATCATAACAGAATAACCGGCCTGACTGTAAATTCTATGGTACTCAAAAGAAGGTAAGAATAGTAAATAAAAAAAAAAAAAATCTGAATTTTTAATATATTTTTTCCTCTTTTTCTCTGGGGGCCGTAGGAGGATTTTTTCTTCAGTGGAAATTAAGCAGTTGTCTGAACGTGTTGAGCAGCTCGCTGCTGCAGTTCGGAAAATTTTTCATCTCGCTCAGTTGTCTACTGCAGAACTTAAGATCCCTATTACTGATTTGGTTTTTGGGGATCGGTCTAAATTTTCGAATTTTAAGAATAAGTGTAAATTGCTTTTTGCCTTGAAACCTAATTCCTCAGAAGACTCTGTACAGCAGGTTAAAATTGTCATCTCCCTGTTGCGCGGCGTCCCTCAGGATTGGGCCTTTTCCCTGACACCTGGGGATCCTGTTTTGGCTAATGTTGATGCGTTTTTTCAGGCTCTGGGTTTGTTGTATGATGAACCTAACGTTATTGATCAAGCTGAGAAAACCTTGTTGGCATTGAACCAGGAGAGTTATATTGTCAGAAATTACGAAAGTAGGCAGTCCTTACTAAATGGAATGATGATGCCCTAGCGGCATGTTATGGTGGGATTTCCTGTCCCCTCGTGTCTCAAAGATTCTATGTCATTAGCCATTCAAATTGACAGACGCTTGCGTGAACCTAAAACTATGCGAGAGGTGGTGTTGCCTTTCGAACAGGCCTCCGAACCCATGCAGTGTGATAGGGTTGTTTCTAGGGCTCAGCGTCAAGAATTTCGGAAGCATAAGCTGTGCTTCTATTGTGGGGATGCTTCTCATACTATTTCCGTCTGCACTAAGCGGGGAAGACGTTTAGTGCGCTCATTTTTTTGAGCAATGAACAGCCTAAATTTCTCTTGACTGTTATCTTGATCTGCTTCTTGTCCTCATTTTCTGCTCAGGCTTTTGTCGATTCAGGAGCAGCCCTGAACCTGATTGATTTCAACTTTGCCAAACGTTGTGGTTTTCCCATGGTACCACTGCGGACTCCTATTCCTTTGCTGGGCATTGATTCGACCCCTTTGGCGAAGAATAAACCCCAGTTTTGGACCCAGGTGATAATGCGGGTAGCCCCGGACCACCAAGAGAATTGTAAATTTTTGGTGTTGCATAATTTACATGACATTATTGTACTGGGTTTTCCTTGGTTGCAGACCCGTAATCCTGTTTTGGATTGGAAGTCTGTATCTGTGGTCAGTTGGGGTTGTCAATGTGTTCGTGGCGACACTCCTGTTTTTGCTACCTCTCCCCAGTCTCAGGATATCCCTGACTATTTGGCTGATTTTTCTGATGTGTTTAGCGAGAGTTTCCTCCCCACAGGAGTTATGATTGCACGATTGAGTTAGTGCCCAGTTGTAAATTTCCCAATGGTCGGATCTTCAATCTGTCTGAACCTGAGCATGAGACTATGCGATCTTATATCAAAGAGTCATTGGAGAAAGGTCATATTAGACTGTCCTCTTCACCTTTAGGTGCCGACTTTTTCTTTGTGGCCAAAAAGGATGGTTCGTTGAGGCCATGTATTGACTATCGTCCTTAATAAGATCACTGTTAAATATCAGTATCCTTTACCCCTGATTTCCGATTTATTCTCCAGAGTTAAAGGTGCTACTTGGTTTACCAAGCTTGACCTTAGGGGGGCGTATAATCTTATTCGCATTAAGCACGGTGATGAATGGAAGATGGCGTTTAATATACCTGAGGGGCATTTTGAGTACCTAGTGATGCCTTTTGGGCTCACTAATGCCCCTTTCGTCTTCCAATCTTTCATGAACAATATTTTCTGGGATTTTGTGGATAAGTTTCTGATCGTTTATTTGGACGATATTTTGATTTTTTCCAATGACTGGGATTCTCATGTGGAACATGTTCAGATGGTATTCCGGATTTTGACAGAAAATGCTTTGTATGTTAAGGAATCAAAATGTCTCTTTGGCGTACAGAAGGTTTCGTTTTTGGGATTCATTTTGTCTTCGTCTGCTATTGAGATGGACCCGGTCATGGTTCAGGCCATTGGTGATTGGGTTCAGCCCACTTCATTGAAGGCTCTTAAGAGATTTTTGGGTTTTGCTAAATTTTACCGTAAATTTATAAGTAGTTTCTCTGGTATTGTGAAACCACTGACTGATTTGACCAAAAAGGGTTCTGATGTAGTGAATTGGTCTCCAGAGGCAGTTTTGGCGTTTCAGGAGCTTAAGCGGAGATTCATTTCTGCTCCTGTTCTACGGCAACCTGATGTTCATCTACCATTTCAGGTGGAGATAGATGCTTCTGAGATTGGTGCAGGAGCCTGTGGAGGAAACCCCTGTTCCTCCCACGTCACCAATGTGACGTACTACACAGGCACAGCTCTCCGGCGCCCCCTTTGTCTCTCAGGTCTGTAAGGGAACTGCACCTAGAGCAAATAGCCGCCAGGGAGGGTGTCATGTTACCCACTGGGTATTCTAAGATTCGTGATCCGAGTAAAAGCATCAGCCCAAAATTAATTTTATGGTTTAATTGCCTTAAGGGTGCACTAGATAATTACAGAAATATACAGTTAGCTATACAATGGAATTGCAGTGGATTTGCAGTCAGAGTAAAATTCAACAATAATGGTACAAGGCTTAGAGGTATTAGCTAAAGGTCAATGTTACCAGGCTGTAGGTTGCATGTGGAGCAGGGAGCTCTGCGATCCACAGGTAAGAATCTTAGTTGCTGGACAGTCCCCCAAAACGTGTGCCGCTGCTCCTTTGGCAGATCGCTCCCTTGTTCCTTCTTAGATCTTCATCGTCTTGGCTTCTGTGAGAATAGCTAGAGTCTGCCGTCCGCTCACAGTTCTTAAACCTGCTAGGTCCCTCCCCTCGGTGTCAGAGGGTGGGCTGATAATCTCCACCCTTAGCTCCCTGTAGAATTTATTCCCAATATCTAACAAAGGGGTTAACTTTCTCCAGGACGATCGGATCAGGACACGAGAGGTACCAGCGGATGCAGCATGTTTTGCCTGTTGCGTGGACATCAAACCTGGCCCAATTGGGTCTCTGTGGAGGGTCAATCTCTATATCTCAGGCCCTCGAGCCATCACCAACTCGGGAGTTGCACTGTCAGATGCCCGAGGTCTGCAGGATCACACATAATTTTTTATGAGTCTGTACCTAGAAAGATGTGCTCATAATTCATAATCCTAGAACGGAGTTGTCGTGGCTGGGATAGACAATGGATGTGTTTTCTGTGTCTAGCTGACAGGTATAATCTAATTGAAGCCCCCAGGCATCTCCAGGCCCCATGCTGATGTGGCTTCAGACTCCACCTTTGAAGTCTTGTTTTGGGCCAGACCTACTTAGCATACTAAAAGGACCTGGTTATTCACAGTGGTCATTAAACCCTGTTGTATTGAATATGTCCACAGGCCATGGGGCCAGGTGCAGCCAGCAGCCTGTGGCCCTGTGAATTCAGACAAAATGGAGGCTGGTACAGGCCAATCCAGGATGGTGGCTGTTCCTTCATCACAGAGCCGTTTTGTCCCAAAGGGATCCTGTAACCACTAAGAGTAACCCTTGTGCCTTCTTCTCTCGAAAATTTTCCCCAGCTGAACGTAATTATGATGTGGGGAATTGGGAATTGTTGGCTATGAAGTGGGCTTTTGAAGAGTGGAGATATTAGTTGGAGGGAACCAAACATCAAGTTGTGGTCCTCACTGACCACAAGAACCTGAACTAGAATCAGCCAATTGACTAAATCCTAGACAGGCCAGGTGGGCCATGTTTTTCACGCATTTTAATTTTGTGGTCTCCTTGCTTCCGGGTACTAAGAATGTTAAGGCGGATGCCCTCTCTAGGAGTTTCTTTGCAGATTCTCCTGATGTGACTGAGCCTACTGCCATTCTGAAGGAGTGTGTGGTTCTTTCCGCTATCTCGCCCGATTTGAGACTGGACCTGGAGGAATTTCAGGGGGACAAACCTGAACGTTGCCCTGTGGGGAAATTGTTTGTCCCCGACCAATGGAGGAAGAAAGTAATGTCTGAAATTCATTTCTCCGCGTTGGCTGGTCATCCCGGTATTTTTGGTACCAGAGATTTGGTGAGTCGGTCCTTTTGGTGGCCTACTTTATCTCGTGATGCCAGGAATTTTGTGCAGTCCTGTGGGACTTGTTCTCAGTCCAAACCCTGCTCTCGTTCTAGTGGATTGTTAGTGCCACTGCCTGTGCCCAGTAGGCCATGGACTCATATCTCTATGGATTTTATTTCCGACCTCCCTGTCTCTCAGAGAATGACTTATTTGGGTGATCTGTGATAAATTTTCCAAGATGGTCCATCTTGTGCCACTGCCAAAGTTGCCATCCTCTTCCGAGTTGGTGCCCTTATTTTTTCAGCAGGTGGTTTGTTTGCACGGCATTCCAGAGAACATTGTATTTGACAGAGGAGTCCAATTTGTTTCCAGATTTTGGAGAGCCTTTTGTTCTAAACTGGGACTTCAGTTGTCTTTCTCCTCTGCGTTTCACCCTCAGACCAATGGGCAGACTGAGAGAACAAACCAGACTTTGGAAACTTATTTGAGATGTTTTGTGCCTGCTGATCAAGATGACTTGGTCTCTTTTTTGCCCTTGGCTGAATTAGCTCTAAAAAATAGGGCTACTTCGGCCACTTTGATGTCCCCTTTTTTCTGCAATTTTCGGGTTTCATCCTCGGCTTTCTTCGGGGCAGGTGGAGGCTTCTGTCTGTCCGGGTCTTGACTCTATGGTAGAGAGAATGCAGCAGATTTGGGATCAAGTAGTGGATAAGTTGTCTCTCTCTCAGGAGAGGGCCCAACGGTTTGCCAACCGGCATAGGACTGATAGTCCCCGATTTAAAGTAGGTGACTTCGGAGTTTGGGCTCCCTCTGGTGGCTGCTGATAGTAACGAAGCTGCTTTGGCTGACAGAGGTTCATCAGCTGGGAGCGATGATTGGCAATCTGGTGTTGATGACTGGGGAAATTTAAGTGAGCTACCTTCCCATGATCCTCACCGGTGATTTGTTCTTCCTGTCCCATTTGGAAGTCAGCTCGCTTCCTGCTTGTCCTGCAACTTTCAGATAAGTTATTTGCTCTTTATTTCTGTGGCATTCGTTTTTGTCTATCTCAGTTTTCTGCCCTCTGGAGTTTGTACAGCCAGGTTCCCCTACTGGGGCCTGTGCTGGCCTCTGTTTCTCATTTGCCATTGTTTTGTATTTTCAGTTCCCTGTTATATCAGTATCCGCTTATTTTCTACCAGTTACAATGGAGTTCTTATCTAGTGGGGGAGAGATCGTGTGGTCTCAGTATTTTTGTATATCAGAATGTGTTGGAGTATTTCTTAGAGTTCTTGCCAGATTGCAGACAGTATTCTTTCCTGTCCTGTGCTATCTAAACAGATTGGGCTCCAGCATTTGCTCACTCTATTTTCTGCCTGTGTTTGCATTTCATCTTGTATCACCGGCAATATATGTTTGGGGGCTACCTATTTCTTTGGGGGCTCTACTCCGGGGAAGTTAGCTTTCCCCTTTCTGTCTTTAGGCTTAGTTATCTCTCTGGCTGTGTCTAGGCGTCTAGGGCACCGTAGGCACGTCCCACGGCTGCTTCTAGTTGTGCTGTCAGTTTAGAGGTCTGCAATCCACTAGTTACCAACCTCTCCGATGTCTGGTTGCCTGTCTATTTTTGCTGCTGTCCTCCTTGGCTAATGAATCATAACAGCTTTCTATATAATGGTAACACATTCAAGTGGCAATACCATAAGCAGTGAGCGGTAATACAAAATTATACATGTAGCAGTACCGCAGGCAGTTATCATAAAACACATATGTAAACGTTAACATACTGGAAGACAATCAAAGGGAAGGGAAAGATAAAAGACATCTTATCTCACCCCCTTACATAGCGCTGACCAAATTTTGACAGGAACCTAGAACGAAATACAGTCACCTTCGGATCTGTCACTTGGTCTTGGTGGGCACCACCACATCCACGTTCCTTAACGTCATCCTTTCTTATCTTGAATGCGTTATGCTTATGAAATGAAAAAATAATGGATTTATTTTTCACAAGAACCCTTACAAAGGTCTTATGTACAAATTCACTGTATCTAGCATTGTGTGTGACTGTTTTTTTGGGATTTGCCGCTTGATTATACACATCAATAGCAGACTGACGTTAATTACAGGTAAATAGTCATATTTTGCATATCTATGCAGGTGTAAGGGGATGAACAGGATCACTGTCATCGGTCCGAGATACGCTCTGGAGCCAGAACTATTGGGGCCATCATCACTGTTGCAGGTGGGTGACTTTTCTAGGTGGGGAGAGCTCGAGCACCCGAAAGAAAGGGGTGTGGGAGACTTAAAAGGAGCAGAGCATGGGAAGGAGAGAGACTTGTCGGGAAGGCGACTACAGCGCAGGATGAAGGTTGACTCCCTCTCCTTGACTACCACCACTGACGCCAGCCCTTTACAGACTGTCCGACTCTTATACCCTTTGCTGAGTGCCCCTCCACGAACAAGACTCGTAACGGGTAGTGCAGCAGATGTACCAACTTTTCCTGAACGTTGTGATTCCGTACGAGGCCTTGTCACCCCTGCGGCCTGTACGGCGATGTGCTTCCGATGTACCGTGTCACACTTTGTAACCCACAGAAGGAACTGTATCCCCTCTCCAACAGACCCAAGATCAACGGACCCTAGACCAATGGATCTGGATACTTCGGCATGGTCAGGAGACAGTGCATCTCGTTTCTACACAGCAGAGCCAGAGACTTTGTTCACAGTCTGCAACGCCATCGGGAGCTGTTCCAACCACCCCCCGACAAGAACTTCATTCGATAAGTCATTACTTTCACTTTTCCCCTACTTGTTTTTATTGTATAGTTCACTATTTGCCTTAACATCTCCCTGCGCGGATGTTTCCTTGAATTCGTATTCACTAATTGCTTAAGTAAACTCTTGTTAACCCCTTCTTTGCGTCCTGCTGTTTGCTGCATCTGACGAACCTTAACATTTTTGCGTAGTCAGCAGGATGCAGTCCAGCAGCATGGAGTCTGCAGAACAGGCAGCTGGGCCCAGGACCAGTATTTCCTTGGGGGCCATGTTAATCAATTTGCCCAAATTAA
The DNA here is from genome assembly GCA_033576555.1 of Oophaga sylvatica. Classification (NCBI taxonomy): domain Eukaryota; kingdom Metazoa; phylum Chordata; class Amphibia; order Anura; family Dendrobatidae; genus Oophaga; species Oophaga sylvatica. The sequence goes on from JARQOD010009606.1 coordinate 9,248, forward strand.
CGGGATCTAACAGCATGTTGTGGAGCTGGACAGAGAGCATGAGGGGTATGTTGAGAATGCACCCGAAGACTCCCGCGCTAGAGGCTCAGGTGGCCATTATGGCCCTGGATAGAGAGGCTAGGGACTCCATGATGCTGCGTGCCCTCCGAGACCGTGAAACATTGACCAAAGTACTTCAGATTTTGCAAGCAACCCACGGGGACCCTACTGACGTAGGAGAACCTAGGATTCGCCTATTTAGCCGCATGCAAAGGGAGGGGGAGACGGGGATGCAGTATATGAGTGCCCTACAAGAGTTGCATAACGCCATGTTCAGAAAGGACGGAGAGGGAAAAGGGCAGGCAGATGTTGTGTTACGTGATTTGTTGGTGACTGGGCTATGGGACGTCCTGACCAAATAGACCCTGAGGGAGCGGGTACAGGTGGACCTCCGCATCACTTTTGCTGACATAAGAAGTGAGGCCCGCTTACGTGAACAAAAGCAGAGGATGACGGTCCCAGTAGGGAAGGTCCAGAATGGGGAAGCAACAGTGAATGCTGTCAGTGAACCCCCTTGGGTTGAAGAGATGAGGAAAGAGCTGCTGAATATCCAAGGAGAATTGGCTCAGATGAAGGAAAAAGTAGAAACTGGTCCGAATGCAGCAGGGGACCGAAGTGGTGTGAACACCAGTATTAAGGCCAGAAGGTCCCGCCGGCCGAGGGCTCTCATCTGCTTCAACTGTGGAGAGATAGGACACATAGCCCGCGCTGGTCGTTAAACTAGAGGGCTCCGAGCCTGAGGGACGGAGCCAGAATGGAAAGGAAGGATTGATGACAGTCCCACAAACCTGGTGTCCACGTGCCCGCTAGTCTGGGCTGAAATTGATGGGCGAGCAGTGCGTTGTCTGGTGGATACGTGGTCTCAGGTGACCACGATGCCCGAAGCCTATTTCCATCGACACTTTCCGGAGACTCTACGACCCAAGTGGGGCCTAGTAGTAAAGTTGATGGCAGCAAAACACCTGGTCATACTGGTCGCAGGGGTGGTGTGGATGAAAATTTCTCTGTACGGCCAAGACCTCGGACGGAAGGGTATAGTGTTGACCCAGGGCGAAGCCGGTCTCAGTCCTGCCGTCACTCTGGAGATGAACATTCTGAAGGAATTTGGAAAATTGCTTCTGGATGAACCAGAGGCGTAGCTAGGGGTCTAGGTCGGGGGGGCGAAACATATGAATGGGCCCCTACCCAGGTTACCCTGATTACTACTATAGTGGCACACCCTAATTGTCGGCATAGGGGAACCTCAGCCGATGACCATGGTATTACTGAAAATAAATCTCTTTGAATAAACAACACTTATTACCGCCATATGGTGCTAGATACCACTACTGCAGAACATACAGGCGATTACAGTCCAGTTATAAATAGTGACTTACAGAGGACGTTCTTTCTGATGGAAATGTTCACTTTTCCCTTCTTTTCCATCTGGCAGAGGCCGATACGACAACTTCTCCAGCCCGGACTCAGCTGTAGATAGATATTACAACAAAGACACATATGATTTCTCACATTTCCAGCACCGTTCCCGTCTATTCTCTGCCTGCACAAACTCCTCATCCTACTGATATTCCAATACTGAACCGAGTCTGCCGTATGTGTCCCTATTAATGCACCTGCTGTAAAAAAACAGTTCTCCTCTTACTGCCCCACATAGTATTGCCCCCACTGTGAAAACAGTGTCCACATCTGGTCCCTAGGAAGAAATAATGCCACCTTTGACAATCACAAAACACTGAGTGCCCATATAACAATAATGCTTCTTAAGTGACTGGCCACTTAACATTTAATAATGTCCCCTGAGTCCCCCCATGTACAGTAATAATAGCTCCAGTATCGGTGATGTGAACAGACGGTCATGTGATCGCAGGTATACAACTTGCAGTCATGTGTCAACTACACTCTTTCGGCTTCTCTCAATCATTTTTTTTATTGAAAGATGACAAACGTATCTAGGCGGCAAGTGCAAATAGCAAACATGAGCTTGCATGACCGCCTGATCGCACCCGATGGGAGTGTCAGCAGCAGGCGCACTGCACCTTGTCATGATTTGGCAGTCTGCAGTCTCATAGATTGACTGCAGACTTTTATTCCAAGTTTGGACTACCCCTTTAAATGGAGCCCTGACGGGTGATACAGGCAGCTCAAACTATGTGCAGCGTGTATCAGCACCAGCTGTAGTATCTCACCAGGTATAAATGTCTCTGTAAAGCTGTGGGGTTTGAGAGAAAAACATACTTTTAATAGCTGTTGTGGAGAGAGCGGCACTGTGCCCTAGCACTACAGACAGGTCCCAGGTGGCTTCTCTAGGACTAGTGCACAGCACCGCACTGTCAGCGGCGGGGAGAAGCCGCAGGGACCTGTCTGTAGGTCTAGTGCACAGCACCACTCGCTCCCCAGCAGCTATTAGTATGTTTTTCTCTGAAATACTGCAGATTTATGGAGTCAAACATACCTGGTGACACACTTCAGCCGGGGCTAATAGACGCTGCACAAGCCATGAGCGGCCTGTATCCCCCGTCAGGGATCCCTTTAAAGGGAATCTGTCACCCCATTTTTCGACTGTGAGATGAGGCCACCGCCATCAGGGGCTTATCTACAGCATTCTGTAATGCAGTAGATAAGCCCCTGATGTTACCTGAAAGAGAAGAAAAACGAGTTAGATTGTACTCACCCAGGGGCGGTCTGATCCGGCGCCTCCCATCTTTTAGCGATAACGTCTTCTTCTTTGCTTCCAGTCGCGGCTCCTGAGCAGGCGCACTTATCTGCCCTGTTGAGGGCAAAGCAGAGTACTGCAGTGCGCAGGCACCGGGAAAGGTCACAGAGGTCCTGCACCTGCACACTGCAGTACTTTACTCTACCCTCAAACAGGGCAGAGCAGTGCGCCTGCCCGGAGCCGCGACGGGAAGCTAAGAAGAGGAGGGCTTCGCTAGAAGATGGGAGGCGTCGAACCGGACCGCGACTCCCTCCAGACCGAATCGGATGCCGTACCGTTCCTGGGTGAGCATAATCTAACTCATTTTACTTATCTTTCAGGTTACATCGCAGAATGCTGTAGATAAGCCCCTGATGGCGGTGGTCTCATCTCATAATTGAAAAATGGGGTGACAGATTCCCTTTAATAACTTTATGATAATAATAATGTTACATACTATAACAGTATTACATATATATATATACATATATATATATATATATATATATATATATACTAGTGATGAACCCGTTCTACCCCCGGGTGGCAAGCATTTTTATAGGTACATGGTCTCCCATTCTGGTATGTGCTTCCCCCCTCCTATTCTGGTATGCATGGCACCCCTCATCAATATCCTGGTATGTATGGTCCCCTCACCCCCACCCAAATCTATGCATAGCACCCCATTCCTCATCCTGGTATGCAAGGTCACCTCCTGCCTAATCCTGGAATGCATGGTCCCCTCATCCCCCAATTCTGGTATGAATAGTCCCGTCACCCCCAATTCTGGTATGAATGGTCCCCTCACTCCCCAATCCTGGTATGAATGGTCCCCTCACCCCCCAATCCTGGTATGAATGGTCCCCTCATCGCCCAATCCTGATGTGCATGGTCCGCTCACCCTCCAATCCTGATGTGCATGGTCCCCTCACCCCCCAATCCTGATGTGCATGGTCCCCTCACCCCCCAATCCTGATGTGCATGTTCCACTCACCCCCCAATCCTGATGTGCATGGTCCCCTCATCCCCCAATCCTGATGTGCATGGTCCCTTCACCCCCCAATCCTGATGTGCATGGTCCACTCAAGCCCCAATCCTGATGTGCATGGTCCCCTCACCCCTCAACCCTGATGTGCATGGTCCTCTCACCCCCCAACCCTGATGTGCATGGTCCGCTCACCCAAATCCTGATGTGCATGGTCCCCTCATCCCCAATCCTGATGTGCATGGCCCCCTCACCCCCCCAATCCTGATGTGCACGGTCCCCTCACCCCCCAATCCCAGTATGCACGGTCCCCTCACCCACAAATCCTGGTATGCATGGTCACCTCCCGCCCAATCCTGGAATGCATGGTCCCCTCACCCCCAATTCTGGTATGAATGGTCCCCTCACCCCCCCAATCCTGGTATGAATGGTCCCCTCATCGCCCAATCCTGATGTGCATGGTCCGCTCACCCCCCAATCCTGATGTGCATGGTCCGCTCATCCCCCAATCCTGATGTGCATGGTCCGCTTACCCCCCAATCCTGATGTGCATGGTCCCCTCACCCCCAATCCTGATGGTCCCCTCACCCCCCCAATCATGATGTGCATGGTCCCCTCATCCCCAATCCTGATGTGCGTGGCCCCCTTACCCCCACAATCCTGATATGCATGGTCCCCTCACCCCCCAATCCTGATGTGCATGGTCCCCTCATCCCCAATCCTGATGTGCATGGTCCCCTCACCCCCCAACCCTGATGTGCATGGTCCGCTCACCCCCCAATCCTGATGTGCATGGTCCCCTCACCCCCAAACCCTGATGTGCATGGTCCCCTCACCCCCCAATCCTGATGTGCATGGTCCCCTCACCCCCAATCCTGATGTGCATGGTCCTCTCACCCCCTCAACCCTGATGTGCATGGTCCCCTCACCCCCACAATCCTGATGTGCATGGTCCCCTCACCCCCCAATCCTGATGTGCATGGTCCCCTCACCCCCCAATCCTGATGTGCATGGTCCCCTCACCCCCCAATCCTGATGTGCATGGTCCCCTCACCCCCCAATCTTGATGTGCATGGTCCCCTCACACCCCAATCCTGATGTGCATGGTCCCCTCACCCCCCAATCCTGATGTGCATGGTCCCTTCACCCCCCAATCCTGATGTGCATGGTCCTCTGACCCCCCAATCCTGATGTGCATGGTCCCTTCACCCCCCAATCCTGATGTGCATGGTCCCCTCACCCCCCAATCCTGATGTGCATGGTCCCCTCACCCCCAATCCTGATGTGCATGGTCCTTTCACCCCCCAATCCTGATGTGCATGGTCCTCTCACCCCCCAATCCTGATGTGCATGGTCCCCTCACCCCCCAATCCTGATGTGCATGGTCCCCTCACCCCCCGATCCTGATGTGCATGGTCCCCTCAACCCCCAACCCTGATGTGCATGGTCCCCTCACCCCCCCCAATCCTGATGTGCATGGTCCCCTCACCCCCCCAATCCTGATGTGCATGGTCCCCTCACCCCCCAATCCTGATGTGCATGGTCCCCTCACCCCCCAACCCTGATGTGCATGGTCCGCTCACCCCCCAATCCTGATGTGCATGGTCCCCTCACCCCCCCTATCCTGATGTGCATGGTCCCCTCACCCCCCCAATCCTGATGTGCATGGTCCCCTCACCCCCAATCCTGATGTGCATGGTCCCCTCACGCCCCCCCTATCCTGATGTGCATGGCCCCCTCACCGCTATTAAACTGCACAGATACCCCAAAAAAAAACAAACATTTATACTCACCTTTCATCCCTGTGTTCCAGCGCTGTTCCGTTCAGCTGGACGCCGGGGGAGTAGAGCGGCGCCGGAGTACGCGCATGCCGATACCACGCGGTTCGGCGCCATATTGCTGAAGACACACTGTAAATATGTGTTCAGCAAAATGGCGCAGGATAGCGCTATTGCGCATGCGCGATCCGATGCGCACTCCTGGTCTCCTGCCCCGGGAGAAGAGAAGCGCCGTGGCAACGCTCCTCCCGGTCAGGTAAGTATGTGAGTATGGCGCCGGAGATCGCGGTATGCATCCAGTACGCATACCGCGATCTCTGCCGCCATACAGAGTACTCACCGCTCTGGATGCCTCACTCTGTCTGGAGCCAGACTGCGCAGGCGTGTCGCGCTTGCGCAGTCTATAAAGGCTTCAGACAGAGTGACGCTCCCACCGTTATATTATAGATATAACAGAGCTCATGCCGCGGTTACTGTATGGGGGCTTGTTATACTCACAGGCTGGGCTTACAATAAGACCCCGGCTGTAACAATAATAATCCCCCTACCTCCCCAACAGCCCTCCAAACAGCACTTATTACATGCAATGGAGTGCATAACACTAAACACTGTAATAATAAGTAAATTAATATGGTCCCCGCCCTGTCCTCCCTCCACCACCCCTTCAGCTACCACCCTGCCCCCATCCTCTCACATTCACCCCACAGTGACCATTACATACCTGAATATCGTAAACCTAGTTCATTTTGGCCACGGTCTGATGAAGTTTGCAAGCAGGTGGTTTATGGATGGCATCTGCAATTTCTGATCCAAGTGCTGCAGGCGCAGAGCATATGATGAGGTCAGACATGGCCAGGAAGTGTCTGAGGTAACTGTAATGTGGGCACTAGGACCCAGGGAGCGCCAGCGTGCATCAGGCAGAGCACACAGGATGCATGCAGCACTGACAGCCCAGCAGGTCAGACACTTATCTGCCTAGCTCTGCACACTACACTGCACAGGGACTCTGCCACTCTGCTAGTCAGCTGCAGCGTCTCAGGAAGATAGGGGAGCAGGCAATCTGCCGTGGTCTCCCTGAGGACAAAAGCGGCTCTTGCTCAAAGTGGGCCCCTTCATGGGACCGGGCCCGGAGCGATGGCTCCCTTTGCCTCCCCCAGTAGCTACGCTACTGGGATGAACCTGTTCACTTATCCCTGAAACAGTGGAGCACACAACCCCCAGCGGTAAGTATTTCAACGACTGCTTCATGCAGCTCAAGCTCAGGAGTCATCCAGCCATGGAGAAATGTCGGGAAGGTGACAGTGCCGAACTCCGCTAAACTCACCCTACCACCGGGGCAAACCATGCTGACTCTGTCTGTTCGAGCCCATGCCCCGCTGAAATCAAAGCTAGAACCCCCTTTAACTAAACTACTGCCAGCCAGACAGTTATTGGCACGAACTCTGGCCGTTGTGCGAGAAGGAACCGTACTTGTACACTGCGTTAACTTGACCGATCAAGAAGTAGTGCTGCCACCAAGGAGCGAAATAGCATGGATAGTGGGGATGCCGGAGGAAATGGTTCTGCCCCAGACTGTACAGTTGTCAGTTAAAAAGGAAGACCCTTGGTCAGTGACAGTCACCACTTCTCAAACGCCGGAGCCCCAATACATCCACAAGGGGCGCCGCATATTAGAACAGATGAGTGCCGAATTGTCCGAACTCACACCTGCTCAAGTTCAACAAGTGGAGACAGTATTGAGACAATACAGGTCCATGTTTGTGAGTCATGAGGACAACTTTGGCTGTTCTACGGGTATTACTCACGAAATACCAACAGGGAACACAGCGCCTATTAGAGAATGTTACCGGCAAATTCCACCTCAGTTATACCAAGAAGTTCAGAGATGCTCGGTCAGATGCTACAGGCAGGTGTCATCAGGGAGAGCCAGAGTCCATGGGCGGCCCCATCGTGTTGGTATGAAAGAAGGATGGGACATTGAGGTTCTGTGTAGACTATCGTAAGCTTAATGCCTGCACCGTGTGGGACTCATATCCTCTGCCTTGGTCTGAAGAATCCTTGTCTGCTTTGGGGAAAGCCAAATTCTTCTCGACGTTGGATCTCGCAAGCGGGTACTGGCAAGTACCTATATCGCAGAAGGACCGGGCGAAGACGGCTTCTATTCTACCCATGGGTCTCTTCGAATTCAACAGGATGCCCTTCGGCCGGGCCAACACCCCCGGTACGTTCCAACGTTTGATGGAGAGGTGCTTAGGAGACCTGAACTTCGAAGTCACACTTATATACTTGGATGACATCATAGTGTTTGCTTCCTCGTTTGAAGATCACCTGCGGAGACTAGAGCAAGTGCTGAGCCGCATGCAGAAGTACGGACTGAAGGTGAAACCCCAGAAGTGCCACTTGTTCTGGACTCAGATTGAGTGTCTAGGTCACGTCGTCTCAGCGGACGGAGTGGAACCATCCCAGGAGAAGATCAAGGTGATTCAGTACTGGCCAACCCATGAGACCATGAAGGACGTTCCGGCGTTCCTAGGATTGATGGGGTACTACCATCGGTTTGTGAAGAACTTTGCCCATGTGGTGCTGCCCCTGCTAGAGCTCTTGAAAGGGGTACCCCAGAATGCAAAAGATCGGCCCATCCACTGGAAAGAGAAACAAGAAAAAGCTTTTCAGGACTTGAAGAATGCGCTGACTGAAGCACTGGTGCGAGCCTATGCTGACTTCTCTGTGCTATTCATTCTCCACACTGACGGAAGCTTACATGGACTGGGGGCTGTGTTGTCACAGGTGCAGGACAGGAAAGAGAGGGTGATCGCTTACGCTAGTCGGTCCCTTCACAATTCCGAATGCAACCTGGACAACTATAGTTATTTCAAGCTGGAGTTGCTGGCGTTGGTGTGGGCTATAACGGAGAGGTTCACAGAATACCTGGCCGGCTCGGAAGTGTTGGTGGGCACCTATAATAATTCGTTGATGCATCTGGAGAACGCTAAGTTAGGGGCCCTTGAACAGTGCTGGGTAGCCCGGATGGCGAAGTTTCAGTACAAGATTGCTTACAGGAAGGGGGGTCGAAAACACCCACGCCGACGCCTTGTCCAGAGCAAGACATGGAAAGAACCATGATGAGTTGCTGGAGGATGAGGAAGTTCCCCGATTTCGAAACACTGCTGGGGCTGTGGCAGCTACGCTGGACCAAATTTGGACCTCCCCACGCGAAGGAGTGTTGGGAAGGTCCAGGGACGAGTGAGTCCGCTTACAGCAGAAGGATGGTGAACTTGCTCTGTTTCGACAATGGGTGACTGTGAAACAATTGCACAGACAAGAACAAAGAAGCACTCTGACTCCCGAAACACTGAAAATACTTTGACAGTGGGAGCGACTCCAGATAAGAAATGGTCTGTTGTATCGTAAGGTCCACCTACAGAAAGAATTGAGAGCTTCTTGGCAGGTGGTGATTCCCGAGACGGTGCTGTCCAAAATCGCCGCAGAAGCTCACGTGAGAGGAGCCCACTTTGTTGCTGAGAAAACCTTCCAATTGCTACAACGTTTTGTCTACCATCCTCGCTTGAGAGCAGCGGTTGAGGAAGCTTGTAAACTCTGCCAGGTGTGTGAATTGGCCAAATCTCCAGAACAAAGGGCCCTGACACAGACTATCGAGTCGTCAGCGCCTCTGGAACTGCTGACTGTTGACTACTTGACAATCAGTCCTGCGCATCAGGGATATGACCACTGACTGGTGATGATTGATCATTTCTCAAAGTTTGCTGTGGTAACACCCACTCGAGATCAAACAGCGGCCCATTCAATCTGTTAAAACTTTATTCAGGTCTACGGATGCCCACAATGGATTCACTCTGAGCGGGGAGCCTGCTTCTTAGGGAGAGTCATGGATGAGTTACAGAAGATCTATCAGTTTGACCGATCTCACACCACACCGTACCATCCACAAGGAAATTGAGCCTGTGAACGATTCAACCGTACTCTTATACAAATGCTGAGAACCTTGGAGCAGGATCAGAAGGCTCGGTGGCCTGAGTATGTGTCTGAGCTGGTATGGATCTATAACAGTCGAGTGCACCAGACCACCGGTTTCACGCCCTACTCTGTGTTGTTCGGCAGTGAAGGGAAATAAGTCACAAAGCTGGAATTGGACATGGGGGAAGACTACCCACGGAAGGGGGTGTCTACCTGGGTTCGAGAACATCACCATCATCTGCAGACCCTACATTGGCTGGTGCAGACTCGACTTCAGAAGCTGGAGCACCCTGAGAGACTCCCTCTGCGAGGGACAGGTCTTTCAGTCAGGGACAAGGGAGTTGTAAGGGAAAAACATCCACGGGGCAAACTGGAGAATTGATGGGAGAGTCTGCCATACCGAGTGAAGCGTTGGGTCAGCAGAAAAGGACCCGTCTATGAAATTCAACCAGAAAGAGAGTGGGGTGCCCCCACTCAGGTAGTGCACCGAAGTATGTCCCGATGATCCCATACCAGAGGAAGAAACGCCTGAGGTGGTTTCTCCCACAACGGAGGAGGATGAAGAGAAAGAGGGTCCGGAACAACTGTTTGAAAATGTGTCAGAGAATCAGAACCCTGGAACCTCAGAAGAGAATGTTACAGCGGGCACTGATCAGGCTTCCCCAACATCAGAACAGCCGGGTGTTAGGGTTCGATTTCCCGCTGCTGCACAAGGGGAGTCTCGAACCCGTCCCGCTGCGGTCTCCCATTCATCTCCGGCCGCAGTGGAGCCTGCTCAGCAGAGGCGTCGGTCCAGGCGTCTTGCCCACTCCACTACTGGGCAGTGACTTGTTGCTGCCTTTCCTGGATCTGCTATTATAGCCAATGCTGGAGCAGACGTCTTTGGGACAAAGTACTGCATTTTCCCTTCTGAGCATGCCCAGAGTGAGATCTCTCATTGGAGATCAGGGGTCACATGCTCAGGTACTGCAGCAGCTCCTATTGGCCCGCCAGGAAGGCCCTGTTACTACTAGTCTTCTGGAACAGGTTTCTCATTGGTCCTTGTTCCTGGAAGGTCCTGTTGCTGTTACTATAAAAGGGTAGCATGGCTGGGCCGCCATGCGCTAATATCAACCATTGTATGCTATGCGCCAGTGTGGTCATGCGTGTGTGTGGTTAGGGACCCGGCTGAAATAAGCCACTAGAATACCGACTTAATCGGTGAGGAGTTTGGTGTGCTAGCTGGTCAGGGTCGGTGTCCTAGATGCCCTAGATTACCGGCATAACCGGTGAGGAGTTTGATTGCCGTATTCAGGGTCTGGCGTTCAGACGCCATAGATTGCGGGTGACTCCCGCGAGGACATTAGCGCATGACCACGTATTATGCTCGCTTAGCAATTAACCGTGTACCTGAGAGCCTGACAGGACATGGTATTTTTTCTCAGCGGCTCTGTGACGTAACAGGGTTCGCTTTAGACAGCGCCCTAGCGTTTTACTTTGCGGCTCACTGAAGTTAAGTGAGTTCGCACCTATCGCCATATAGCGCTGTGGCATCCCGTTAGCGGCTCTGGGATTAACAGAGTTCGCACTTACTGCCACAACGCGCTACGGCGTTTATTTTTGCGACTCTGCGGGATAACAGAGTTCGCTACTTTCGCCATCTTATTAGCAGCGGGCTTCGCCTGCACGGTGGACCCCGGGCTGCGAACGCACCTCTCTATTATATCTATTAGGTGCGTTCCGCAGACCCTAACATAATATTAGCGCCAGGGTCTGGCTAGTAAAATGGCGGATGACCAGCGTCTAAGGCAGTACATCCAGCAGCTGGAGGGTAGGTTGGCGGCTCTTGAGCGCACAACCTCAGCTGTGGATATTACCGCAGTCGCTGTTCAGGCTGCTAGCGTGGCTGCAGCCAGTTTGTCCTCTGCTACCTCTGTCCCTACATTATCCCACCTCCCGCTTCCTGACAAGTTTGCAGGTGACAGCAAGCAATGTCGGGGATTCGTGAGTCAGTGCTCTATACAGCTCGAGCTTCTGGCTGCACGTTTCCCCATGGATCGGGCACAAGTGGGTTTTGTACTGTCTCTACTCTCGGGCAGAGCGTTGGAGTGGGCAACACCGCTGTGGGAGCGTGACGATCGTGTGGTGCGGAGTGCTCCTCGGTTTTTGGAGGCTTTGAAAAAGGTATTTTTAGGACCTCAGGTCACGCACGATACGGCACTCCAACTGCTGACAATGTCACAGGGCTTGTCCATGGTCAGCCAGTTCTCAGTCCAATTTCGGACTTTGGCCTCTGAATTAGAGTGGCCAGATAAAGTTCTTATTCCAGTGTTCTGGAGAGGACTGGCAGACCATGTAAAGGACGCTTTGGCTACCAGGGAGATTCCTGCCACACTGGAGAAACTCATTTCTATATCTACCTGCATCGACCTCCGTTTTCACGAGCGGAGGTTAGAGCGGACCCAGTGTAGGCAGAGGTTTCGGCTGGCACCCACCTTTGCCAAACCTTTGGAATTTCCCGTTCGGGCGTCTGACTCCCCAGAGACCGTGGAGAATACTCGAGTGGGATCTAAGTCTCGGACCACTCGAGTATCCGTGGTCTGTAGAGTGTGTCAGCAGCCAGGACATTATGCCAACCGATGTCTCCAGCGAATAAGTAAACGGTCATGTTCCGTGACCATGGGTGCAGGGTCATTAGACGCGAGGGATTTTGCTCCGAAGATGCTCCTTAAAGGGTTAATCTCTCTAGGTTCATCCACCCTTCCCGCCAAGCTTTGTGTGGACTCTGGGGCAGAGGGGAATTTTATGTCCTCCTCCTTTGCCTCTCGCCATTCCATACCAATGGTGACGCTCGCCGAGCCAATATCGGTGAGAGTGTTGAATGGAGCAATCCTGCCCTCACAAATCACCCACCAGACTGTCACTCTACCTCTGTCTATGTCTCCTTCACATCAGGAGAATATATCCCTTTTTGTTCTTCCTGATGGAATAGATGAGGTTTTGTTGGGATTACCCTGGCTTCGCCACCACTCTCCCCATATTGAGTGGTCCTCTGGGAGAATACTGGGTTGGGGTGATCATTGCAGAGACAAATGTCTCAGAGAGGACTTTCAGGTTTCCACAACGAAGATACCCATAGATCTTGATTCCCTTCCCAAGGTTTATCGGTCATATGCAGACGTATTCTCCAAAAAGGCAGCGGAGACTCTGCCGCCTCATCGCCCTTATGACTGTCCTATAGACCTCTTGCCTGGAACGGAGCCCCCTCGGGGAAGAGTATATCCTCTCTCTCTTCCTGAGACGGAGGCCATGTCACAATACATCCAGGAAAATCTGGCCAGAGGGTTTATTAGGCAGTCAGTGTCACCAGCAGGGGCAGGATTTTTCTTTGTGCAGAAGAAGAATGGAGAATTACGACCGTGTATAGACTATAGGGGTCTTAACGCCATTACCGTTAAGAACAAATATCCTTTGCCCTAATATCTGAGCTCTTTGATAGGCTCCGGGGAGCAAGGGTATTTACTAAGCTGGATCTTCGTGGTGCCTATAACCTGATCCGCATCCGTGAGGGGGACGAATGGAAGACGGCGTTCAATACCAGAGATGGACATTACGAATATCTTGTGATGCCCTTCGGGCTCTGTAATGCTCCAGCCGTCTTCCAAGATTTCGTAAATTACATCTTCCGGGACATGCTTGCCACCTCTGTGGTAGTCTATCTGGATGACATTCTCATCTTTTCTCCAGATATGGACACCCACCGGAGAGATGTTTGCAGGATCTTCGACCTCTTGCGGGCAAATTCCTTATATGCGAAGTTGGAGAAGTGTGTGTTTGAGCAGGAGTCTTTGCCATTCCTGGGCTATATCATCTCCACTCAGGGATTGGCTATGGATCCTGCCAAACTACAGGCTGTAATGGATTGGCAAGAACCCCACTCACTTAAAGCGGTGCAGCGCTTTATGGGGTTCATTAATTACTATCGCCAATTCATTCCCCACTTCTCTACTTTGGTTGCTCCCTTGGTAGCCCTCACCAAGAAAGGAGCCAATCCCAAATTGTGGTCAGAGGAGGTCTCCAAGGCCTTTACTTCAATCAAGTCCCATTTTGCTAGCGCTCCTATCCTACATCGTCCCGAGGTTGATAAGCCTTTTATATTGGAGGTAGATGCCTCGTCCGTTGGTGCTGGAGCAGTCCTTTTTCAAAAGGATGCTCAAGGTCGTAAACATCCTTGCTTCTTCTTCTCCAAGACCTTCACACCTGCGGAGAGGAATTATTCCATTGGGGATAGGGAGTTGCTAGCCATGAAGTTGGCCTTTTCTGAGTGGAGACATCTCCTGGAGGGGGCTCGCTTTCCCTTCCAAGTGTTCACTGACCACAAAAATTTGGTCTATTTACAGACCACCCAGCGGCTAAATTCCCGTCAGGCCAGATGGTCCCTGTTCTTCTCCCGATTCCATTTCACCCTCCATTTTCTCTCAGGGGAGAAGAACATTCGTGCTGATGCTCTGTCTCGCTCCGTGGTGTCCTCTGAGGAGGTGGAGGAGGAGCCTCGGCTGATTGTCCCCACAGAGAGCCTAAGAACTGTGGCCCCGGTTTCGCTTGAGTCTGTGCCTCCGGGCAAGACTTTTGTGCCCATCAATTTGCGACCGGAGGTTCTCTCTTGGGCACACTCATCCAGGGTGGGTGGACATTTTGGGGCAAAGAGGACATCTGAGTTGCTGGCGAGGACATACTGGTGGCCACATATGGTCCGTGACGTCAGGGAATACGTTCAGGCATGCGTCTCCTGCGCCAAGAATAAGTCCCCTCGACAACGGCCAGCTGGGTTACTCTTTCCTTTACCGGTGGCAGACAGGCCCTGGGAGATGGTCGGGATGGATTTTGTGGTTGGCTTACCCAAGTCTCGGGGCTACACCATCATCTGGGTGATAACCGACCACTTCTCCAAAATGGTGCACTTGGTGCCGTTACCACGGTTACCGTCTGCACGGGCCTTGGCAGCATTATTCATTAGGCATATTTTCCGCCTACACGGTATGCCAGACAAAATTGTCAGTGATCGAGGTCCCCAGTTTGCGTCTCGGTTCTGGAGAGAGCTGTGTCGTTTACTCAGCATTGAGTTGAATCTCTCCTCTGCATACCATCCCGAGACGAATGGGTTGGTAGAGAGGGCCAACCAGACCTTGGTCACATACTTGCGACATTTTGTCTCTGCCAGGCAGGATGACTGGGCATCCTTGCTACCGTGGGCTGAGTTTGCTCTAAATAATGCTGTGGCTGACTCCACCGGACAGACCCCATTCCTCCTGAACTACGGTCAGCATCCGCGGGTACCAGTGCCTATGCCCGTGTCTTCCGCCGATTCCAGGGTGGCAGACTGGGCTGTGGAGGCACGGGACATTTGGGACTGCACTCAGGATGCCATTCAGGCCTCCAAAGAGAGGATGAGGTCTTCGGCCGATGCCCATCGGCGCCCCGCTCCTACGTTTGCTCCGGGTGACCTAGTGTGGCTTTCTGCCCGAAACATCAGGCTACGGGTAGAGTCCACCAAGTTGGCACCTCGCTTTTTGGGCCCCTTTAAAGTTCTTGAGCAGGTGAACCCGGTAGTTTACCGCCTAGCCCTTCCGCCTCGCCTTGGTATCACTGACACCTTTCACGTATCCCTCTTGAAACCCGTGGCCATTTCCCGGTTTTCCGAGTCATCTGCTGGGACGTCGGGTTCATCTACCGACGATCATGAGGTGAACGCCATTGTTGGGTGCAAGGTGGTACGAGGCAAAAAATTTTATTTGGTGGATTGGAGGGGTTATGGGCCGGAGGATTGATCCTGGGAGCCTGCCGAGCACGTTCACGCTTCGCGGCTCGTTGCTGCCTTTGAGCGCAGCGAGGCCCAGAGAAGGGGGGGTAATGTTAGGGTTCGATTTCCCGCTGCTGCACAAGGGGAGTCTCGAACCCGTCCCGCTGCGGTCTCCCATTCATCTCCGGCCGCAGTGGAGCCTGCTCAGCAGAGGCGTCGGTCCAGGCGTCTTGCCCACTCCACTACTGGGCAGTGACTTGTTGCTGCCTTTCCTGGATCTGCTATTATAGCCAATGCTGGAGCAGACGTCTTTGGGACAAAGTACTGCATTTTCCCTTCTGAGCATGCCCAGAGTGAGATCTCTCATTGGAGATCAGGGGTCACATGCTCAGGTACTGCAGCAGCTCCTATTGGCCCGCCAGGAAGGCCCTGTTACTACTAGTCTTCTGGAACAGGTTTCTCATTGGTCCTTGTTCCTGGAAGGTCCTGTTGCTGTTACTATAAAAGGGTAGCATGGCTGGGCCGCCATGCGCTAATATCAACCATTGTATGCTATGCGCCAGTGTGGTCATGCGTGTGTGTGGTTAGGGACCCGGCTGAAATAAGCCACTAGAATACCGACTTAATCGGTGAGGAGTTTGGTGTGCTAGCTGGTCAGGGTCGGTGTCCTAGATGCCCTAGATTACCGGCATAACCGGTGAGGAGTTTGATTGCCGTATTCAGGGTCTGGCGTTCAGACGCCATAGATTGCGGGTGACTCCCGCGAGGACATTAGCGCATGACCACTTATTATGCTCGCTTAGCAATTAACCGTGTACCTGAGAGCCTGACAGGACATGGTATTTTTTCTCAGCGGCTCTGTGACGTAACAGGGTTCGCTTTAGACGCTAGACAGCGCCCTAGCGTTTTACTTTGTGGCTCACTGAAGTTAAGTGAGTTCGCACCTATCGCCATATAGCGCTGTGGCATCCCGTTAGCGGCTCTGGGATTAACAGAGTTCGCACTTACTGCCACAACGCGCTACGGCATTTATTTTTGCGACTCTGCGGGATAACAGAGTTCGCTACTTTCGCCATCTTATTAGCAGCGGGCTTCGCCTGCACGGTGGACCCCGGGCTGTGAACGCACCTCTCTATTATATCTATTAGGTGCGTTCCGCAGACCCTAACAGCCGGGTACAACCGCACTTGAGGACTCCACTGCTCCTTCCAATCTACGTCGCTCCGAACGCACAACGGCGTGACAGCCCCCCAACAGGTACAACCAGGACCAATTAATTTGGCAACAGGTTGCTGAGAAAGACCAACACAGACATAACATGTTCTAGGATGTCTTGCCCATGGAATGGCAAGTGAAAGGAGGTGAACAGAAACAGTGTCATCGGTCTGAGATACGCTCTGGAGCTGGAACTATTGGGGCCATCATCACTGTTGCAGGGGGGTGACTAGTCTGGGTAGGGAGAGCTCGAGCAGGGGAGGGGCGTGGGAGACTTAAAAGGAGTGGAGCGTGGGAAGAAGAGAGACTTGTCGGGAAGGCGACTACAGAGCAGGACGAAGGTTGACTCCCTCTCCTCGACTACTGCCACTAACGCCAGCCCTTTACAGACTGTCTGACTCTTATACCCTTTGCTGAGTACCCCTCCATGAACAAGACCTGTAACGGGTAGTGCAGCAGACGTACCGACCTTTCCTGAATGTTGTGATTCCGTACGAGGCCTTGTCACCCCTGCGGCCTGTACGCGTTCTGCTCCCGTTGTACCGCGTCACACTTGAGGAGCCCACAGAAGGAACTGTATCCCCTCTCCAATGGACCTAAGATCAACGGACCCAAGACCAATGGATCTGAATACTTCGGCACGGTCAGGAGATAGTGCATCTCGTTTCTACACAGCAGAGCCAGAGACTTTGTTCACGGACTGTGATGCCATGAGGAGCTGTTCCAACCACCCCCCAACAAGAACTCCATTTGATAAGTCATTACCTTCTCTTTTCCCCCACTTGTTGTGTTTATTGTATAGTTCACTATTTGTCTTAACACCTCCCTGTGCTGAGGTTACCTTGAATTGTATTCAGTAATTGCTTAAACTCTTGTTAACCCCTTCAATGCCTCCTGCTGTTTCCTGCATCTGACTAACCTTAACACAGGCATTGCCCCAGTCACACAACTGCTAGATAAAGAAACACAGTTTTTTAAGGCAAGAGAAAATATGTAAACTTTTGAGCACAACTGTATGTGACTTCCATTCATTGTACCTCCCATAAATTAAGCGCACCCTGCTACACTATATATAAAATCAATACTAGAACATTTCAGAGCAGTCCTTAACTAGAGACGGTTATCTCTTGCTCCACATGAGGTCTCAACAATTCAAGTGGGGTTTGTTGGCTCATTGATCAAACTACTGTGCTGCTTTTGATCTTTGAGACCTCTACTACAGTTTTTCCAATCTATATACAGTAAAGATGTATATCTTCGTACCGTGTTAGCCAGTAGATAGAAAAATATTTAGAGTTGAGAGTCCTCAGTGGTTGATACCTTTTAATGGCTAACTGAAAAGATGGTAACAAATTGCAAGCTTTCGAGACTACTCAGGTCTCTTCATCAGGCTGAACTAATACAAAATCTGAAGAATCACATATTTATACACAAAAACACAGAAAAAATGCAATAGGTAAGACAAGTGACGTGAAGCAGAATAGTCATTATGGCAGAGGAATGAGCATAAATATTGGAACAATTCATAGATAAGGAGAGAAAGTTTTATTACCCTCTGATTGGGGTCTGGTAATGTTTTGTGATGTTTTCACAGGGTATTTGGAGTAAATTCCTTAATTGATGTAATAGGCCATAAAACCATGTGACAGGTTCATTCCAGCATTAAGAGTGTCAAAGGTCACCATCAATTTGTATTCGCAAATTCTTCTCTGCCTTTGAGATGTGAATCTGCTTCTTAGTACCAGTATTTTCATATCTGACATGCTATGATCAGGGGAGCAAAAATGTTTTGCCACAGGTAGATCCATTCTTTTTTCTCTTATTGCGTGGCGATGAGAATTCATCCTTGTTCTCAGTTTTTGCCCGGTCTCCCCCACATACAGACCCCCAGTTGGACATTTAGTACATATAATTAGGTACACAACATTAGATGTGATGCAGCTGAAAGTACCTGGTATCTTGTAGTCCTGATGTGAGTTGGGGATCTTTATCTTGTCCGTGGTCATTATAAATGGACAGGTTTTGCATTTCTTCTGATTGCAAGGCAAGGTTCCTGCAGCTGTTGGGGAGGACAGGGAACTTCTGACAATGATGCTTCTTAGATTTGGGGGCTGCCTAAAACACAGTAGTGGGGGGTCTGGAAATATGGATTGTAACCGGGCATCTTTTTGTAGTAAAGGTTGTAGTTTCCGTGCAGCTCCCCTTAGCACCTCCAGATTTGGATTGTAGGTGACCACTAAAGGCACCCGGTTATTTTCTTCTTTAGCTTTGTAATGTAGCAGGTGATCCCTTGATATTCTGGTGGCTCTTGTAATTTGGTTTTCAATTGTTCTTGGATGGTAGCCCTGATTTAAAAAGGTCTTTCTAAGGCGACCAAGGTGTTCATCTCTATCCATGGGGTTGGAACATATACGGTTGTATCTGATGGCTTGGCTGTAGACAATAGAGTTTTTTATGTGTTTTGGATGGAAACTGTCCCATTTAAGGTATGTTGGACGGTCGATTGGCTTCTGATACAGGGATGTCTCTATTTCATTGTCCTTCAGTTTAATGATGGTGTCCAAAAAGTTAATTTCAGTGCTGGAGTAGTTAAGTGTTAAGTTGATGGTGGGATGAAATTGATTGAACTGTTCGTGGAACGTCTTTAGCTGTTGCTCAGACTCCGTCCAGATGATTAAAATGTCATCAATGTAGCGGTAGTAGGCCCGAGGCCTGGTTGGACATGAGGACAGAAAGTTGCTTTCAAGCTTGGCCATGAAAAGATTTGCATACTGTGGAGCCATTTTACTTCCCATCGCTGTGCCAGTCTCCTGTAAATAGATCTTGTTGTCAAATTCAAAGTAATTGTGGGTGAGGATGAATTTTGTGAGTTTCACCACAGAATCAGCATCATTCTCTGTGTTTTTCATGAAGTCTTTGCAGGCATTTAATCCATCCTGATGTGGGATATTAGAGTACAAGGATTCCACATCCATGGTGGCCAGGATGGTTCCTTCTGGTAGAGGACCTATTGCTGC
Source organism: Oophaga sylvatica (assembly GCA_033576555.1). NCBI lineage: Eukaryota > Metazoa > Chordata > Amphibia > Anura > Dendrobatidae > Oophaga > Oophaga sylvatica. The sequence goes on from JARQOD010009606.1 coordinate 28,728, forward strand.
TAGTTTATTCAGTAGGTCAGTTGTGTCCTGAATGTAGCTGGGTGTATCCTTTACCAGGGGTTTAAGAATGCCCTCTACCCATCCATATACCTGCTCAGTAAGGGAGTCCACACATGAAATAATCGGCCTCCCTGGATTCCCAGCTTTGTGGATTTTGGGAAGCATGTAGAATGTCCCTGTTCTTGGACTCTCTGGTATCAGGTCATCGGCTCTTATGGATTTGTCAGACAGACAAGATACCAACTTGCTTAGTTCCTTGTAATAGTCCTGTGTAGGGTCCGACTCCAGTTTTCTGTAGTAGTGTGTGTCTGTAAGTTGTCTGTTTGCTTCCTTCATATAGTCTGATGTGTTCATCATGACTATTGCACCTCCCTTGTCAGCAGGTTTAATGATGATTTCTTTGTTGGTTTTCAGAGACTGTATAGCCTTTCTCTCCTGGGCACTGATGTTGGATGCTTGTCTCTTGTTGGTGGCTATGATGGTGGATTTTATCAAATATCTGAATGAGTCTATATATTTATCCAAATGAGGGTTGCGTCCAGGAGGAGGTGTCCAGTCTGATCTCTTCTTGGTTGTTGAGATCCCTTTTCCTTCAGTCCGAGTGTTTTTCTGAATCTTCTGTATCATTGAAGTATTCCCTCAGGCGCAGTCTCCTGAAAAAATGTTCCATATCACTGCAGAGTTCAGTTTTATCCAGGGCCTTAGTAGGACAAAATGAGAGTCCTCTAGAAAGCACGGCAAGCTCCACTTTGTTGGGTTTGTAATCCGAGAGATTGATGACACAGTTAGATGCTTTTGTGTCTGGAATGGAGTGGTTGTCAGAGTTGTCAGGTTTTGTTTTGTATCTGTTTGTATAGAGTCCGGAATTGAGACGCAATCTGTGTAGTTTCTTTTCTTTGTTATGAATCAGAAAGGTCCGTAGTTTGTTGTAGTATTGTTGTAATTTTTGTTCTGTGGTTTCTGGAAGTGTTTTCCTTAGGCTTTCAAATTGCCCTTGGACGTTACTCCTTATGCTGTAGCAGACATGCAAAAGATGGTTCCTAAGTCTCTCAGACGTCCTGTGACAAAGGTTTTTTGCATAATGGGTATTGTAGGTGTGAAGAATTGGGTTTGTAATCCAGAGTCCTTTGGGAATTAAATTCTCCTTTTTGCATTTAGATAAGAAAAAAATATCGCTGTCCATTTGTGCACGTTTCTTCAGAAGTGGTTTTAGTTCCATAAAGATGCGGTACATTCTGGTATCCTCCATTTTGATACAGTAAAGATGTATATCTTCGTACCGTGTTAGCCAGTAGATAGAAAAATATTTAGAGTTGAGAGTCCTCAGTGGTTGATACCTTTTAATGGCTAACTGAAAAGATGGTAACAAATTGCAAGCTTTCGAGACTACTCAGGTCTCTTCATCAGGCTGAACTAATACAAAATCTGAAGAATCACATATTTATACACAAAAACACAGAAAAAATGCAATAGGTAAGACAAGTGACGTGAAGCAGAATAGTCATTATGGCAGAGGAATGAGCATAAATATTGGAACAATTCATAGATAAGGAGAGAAAGTTTTATTACCCTCTGATTGGGGTCTGGTAATGTTTTGTGATGTTTTCACAGGGTATTTGGAGTAAATTCCTTAATTGATGTAATAGGCCATAAAACCATGTGACAGGTTCATTCCAGCATTAAGAGTGTCAAAGGTCACCATCAATTTGTATTCGCAAATTCTTCTCTGCCTTTGAGATGTGAATCTGCTTCTTAGTACCAGTATTTTCATATCTGACATGCTATGATCAGGGGAGCAAAAATGTTTTGCCACAGGTAGATCCATTCTTTTTTCTCTTATTGCGTGGCGATGAGAATTCATCCTTGTTCTCAGTTTTTGCCCGGTCTCCCCCACATACAGACCCCCAGTTGGACATTTAGTACATATAATTAGGTACACAACATTAGATGTGATGCAGCTGAAA
>JARQOD010009607.1:0-30690 GCA_033576555.1 Oophaga sylvatica
TACATTACAAAGCTAAAGAAGAAAATACCGGGTGCCTCTAGTGGTCACCTACAATCCAAGTCTGGAGATGCTAAGGGGAGCTGCACGGAAACTACAACCTTTACTAACAAAAAGATGCCCGATTACAATCCTTTATTTCCAGACCCCCCCTACTATGTTTTAGGCAGCCCCCAAATCTAAGAAGCATCATTGTCAGAAGCTCCCTGTCCTCCCCAACAGCTGCAGGAACCTTTCCTTGCAGACAAAAGAAATGCAAGACCTGTACATCTATAATGACCACGGACAGGATAAAGATCCCCAACTCCCATCGGGACTACAAGATACCAGGTACTTTCAGCTGCATCACATCTAATGTGGTGTACCTAATTATATGTACTAAATGTCCAACTGGGGGTCTGTATGTGGGGGAGACCGGGCAAAAACTGAGAACAAGGATGAATTCTCATCGCCACACGATAAAGAAAAAAAAAATGGATTTACCTGTGGCCAAACACTTTTGTATGCCGGTCATAGCATGACAGATATGGAATTACTTGTATTAAAACTAACTTCAAATCTGAGAAGGATAGAAAAGTCTGGAATATAAACTTATGATGACCTTTGACACTCTTAGTGCTGGGATGAATATATCCCAGAGTTTTATGTCGTTCTACAACAATTAAGGAATCTGCCTCCCTGACCTTTTAGGGTCATCACAACACAATACCAGACCCCAATCAGAGGGTAATAAAACCTTCACTCCTTATCTATGAACTAGTCATATTTATGTTAATCCCTCTGCCATAATGACAGTTCTGCTTCATGTCACTTGTCCTACCTATTGCATTTTTTCTGTGCTATTTTGTGTATAAATATGTGATTCTTCAGATGTTGTATTAGTCTATGCCTGATGAAGAGACCTGAGTAGTCTCGAAAGCTTGCAAATTTGTTACCATCTTTTCAGTTAGCCATTAAAAGGTATCAACCACTGAGGACTCTCAAGTCTAAATATTTTTCTATCTACTGGCTAACACGGTACGAAGATACACATCTTTCCTATATCAATGCTGCACAGAAATTTTGCCAAAACCTAGAAGTGAATTGCACCCCTCGATCCGAAATAACCTCATCCGGTACTCCATGTAAGCGAAACACATCTTTAATCATCAAATCTGATGTCTGTTTTGCAGTGGGTAAGCCGACACAAGGGATAAAATGAGCTGCCTTTGTTAGACGGTCAACCACCACTAGAATGGTGTTCTTCCCCTGAGAGGTTGGTAACTCCACAATGAAGTCCATAGAAATGGATCCCCACGGGCGGGACGGGTGGGAAGAGGCTGTAACAGACCAGTTGGTGAGGAGCGAGGTGTTTTGCATCTTGCACAGACCTCACATGAAGTGACATAATTCAAAACATCCTTCCTGCAAGTGGGCCACCAAAAGAAACGAGAAAGAAATTCCTGTGTCTTTAGAATTCCTCTATGCCCAGCTATCTTGGAATCGTGAATGAGTTGCAATACTCTTAATCTGACTGTTTCAGGAATATACAGACGTTGTCCCTGAATCCACACACCATTCTTAAAGACAAGACTTACGTCCCTTGGGGGTTGTGCCAAAAAGGAATCCGCATGGTATGCTTCCTTGATGTCCTTAAGTAGGTCTTGATTATGAATTACTCCTAGGAATCTAGAGTCAGGAAGAATAGTCTTAGGAGGAGTAATTGGACGTGTCTCTGCTGAGTAAATCCTAGAGAGTGCATCAGCCTTTCCATTGCGCGATCCTGGTCTATAAGAGATGATAAAATTAAATTGGTTTAAGAAAAGATTCCAGCGAGCCTGGCGAGGAGTCAGGCACTTAGCCGACCTGATAAACTCAAGGTTACGATGGTCTGTCAGGACGACTATTTGCTGTGCAGCTCCCTGAAGAAGGTGTCTCCATTCTTTGAAGGCGGCAATAATGGCCAACAACTCTCTATTGCCCACATCGTAGTTCCTCTCAGCCGAAGACAACTGCTGGGAAAAGAAGGCACAGGGATGCAAGACATTCTTCTCACCTGTTCTCTGAGAGAGTATAGCTCCAACGGCACAGTCTGAAGCATCCACCTATTATGAAGGCAAGCTCGGGGTTGGGATGTACTAGGATAGGTGCAGTGGTAAATTTATCTTTTAGACGGGAAAATGCTTCCTGGGCTTGGGGAGTCCAGGAAAACCTAGACTCTTTCCGGGTAAGTTGAGTTATAGGTGACACTACCTCAGAGAAATTTCTAATGAAACGTCTATAGAAGTTGGCAAACCCGATGAAGCGCTGTACCTCCTTCACTTTCTAGGACTTGGCCAATCCTTGATGGCTTGGGTTTTGCTTCCATCCATACTAATTCCTTGTGTAGACAGTACATACCCCAGAAATTGAATTTCGGTCCTATGGAATTCACACTTTTCAAGTTTGATGTAAAGATGATTTTGTCTTAGACGTTCGAAGACCATTCTCACATGTCCATGATGTTCCTCTGTGGAGTTAGAAAAATTAGAATATCATCCAAATAAATTACCACGAATGTATCTAGGAGATCCCTGAAGATGTCATTCACCAAGTGTTGGAAAGTGGCTGGGGCGGTACTCAGACCAAAAGGCATAACTAGATATTCAAAGTGTCCATAGCGTGACCTGAATGCAGTCTTCCATTCATCCCCAGGTCTAATACGGACTAAGTTATAGGCCCCACGAAGATCTAGTTTAGAAAAAATTTTGGCATGTCGCACTCTCTCCAATAACTCAGGGATTAAAGGCAATGGATAACGGTTTCTAATAGTAACCTTATTGAGTTCCCTATAGTCTACGCATGGTCTCAGAGATCCATCTTTCTTCTTTACAAAGAAGATGGGTGCACCTGCAGGAGATGAAGAGGGGCGTATGAAGCCCTTGGCTAGATTTTCATCTATGTAATCCTTTAAAGCCTTTAGCTCGGGCCCCGCCAGGGGTAGATCTTACCAAAAGGTATCTCTGCTCCAGGCAATAATTCAATTGGACAATCATATGGACGGTGAGGAGGAAGCTGGTCAGCGTTCTTCTTGTCACATAAATCCACATAGTCCTGGTATACAGCTGGTAGTTCAGGGACTGACATGATTCCTTTAGGAACAGAGCAAGCTGAAACTTTTGGACTCATCTGTTTCTCTGGAAAGTGTAATTCCTTGGTCTCCCAGTTAATGGTAGGATTCTGAGCCTGCAGCCATGGTAGCCCTAGAATAATGGGAAAGTGGGGAGAAGAGATAAGCATAAAGGACAGTTTCTCTTGATGATCTTTACCCATAAGAACCCTCAAAGGCTCTGTTTCCTGATCCACTGGTCCAGAGGTCAGCAGGGAGCCATCCACAGTTTCCATCTGTACTGGAGTAGCCTTCTTCACTGAACGTATTCCCTGTTTCAGAGCAAAGGAGACATCCATAAAATTTCCACTTGCCCCTGAGTCGATCATAGCAGAGCTAGACACCCAAGCTGAGTCAACCCAGAGTTTGATGGAAAGAAAGCAATGAGAATTGTTTTTCTTACAACTCAGCTGGGACAACCGCTGAGGAAACTTGAAAAATGGCAGCGTTTACACAGTCAACGTCCTCAGAGGTAACGGAGTTTAAGTCCGAGAAATCAAGATCTGTTGCTGCAGATCTCTCTGGAGCCTGAGGCTCGGACCTGACAGATCCCCTCTCGCAACACTCACAATGAATGAGTGCTGCAGTAGTCTTACGAGAACGGCTGGGGCAGTTTATAATGAAGTGCCCTGACTTACCACAATAGAAACATAGATTCTCCTTAAAACGATGTTCCTTGCGTGCATCACTAACCTGTCGTTGTAAAGAGTCTACCTGCATGGGTTCAGTTCAGGTTCCCGTGTAATCCTACTCAAAGGTTCCTTAGCTGGAGAGGAAGGTAGGAAAAGGTTAGTACGATTGCTTTCGAACCATCTCTCTTGCCTGCGTTCAGTCAGACGAGTATCAATACGGATGCAGTAGTTAATAAAGTCACCTAACGCAGTGGGAGGGTCGGCACGAGCAAGTTCATCCTTAATCAGTGGAGATAACCCCTTTCGAAAAATAGATTTTTTGGCGGAACTGTCCCAGGTGGTATCAAGGGCCCATCTCCTGAAATCCAAGGCATATTCAGCTACCGAGTGCTTACCTTGGCGCAAAGCTAACATGGCTGCTTCAGCTGTTGCACCTCGATTGGGGTCATCAAACACCTGCTCCATGGCTGAAATAAAATCATCAAGGTGATTCAAACAATCATCCTCAGTCTCAATCAGAGGGTTTGCCCACATTAAAGCCTTGTTGGTAAGCAACATAATTATAGTAAGCACCTTAGATCGTTCAGTGGGAAATTGTGAAGCATGTACAGAAAAAAAAAGATTGCATTGATTAATAAATCCCCTGAATTTCTCACGTTCACCGCCAAAACGAAAAGGGGGCAACTTGGGAATCCCAGCACTCGGGGCTACGGCAGGAGCCTGGACTCGCCCCTCTAGAACCTCAATCCTGGCTCGCAAATCCTGGGTAGTCTGTCCAACCACTTGCAAATTGTGATTATTGAGGTCCTGTAGATTTGTAAAACGGGTCTTTATATTCTGCAAATCTGCAAGGATATTATCAGTCACTCCGCAAAGTTCCTTTATGCGGGCCTCCATTTTCCAGATCTTTTAAGACAGGATTACTGGAAGAAGAGGAGAGAAAAAAAAGCAATAGTGTTCACCTGTGGCAACACTGCAGAGAGAAAAAAAAATTAAGGGAACTGCTCACCTGGAATGGTTGTGAGAAGTCACAACCACTATCATCACAGAAAGTTTCAACCAGACATCTGATATCCAGAGTTACAGCAGACAAAAAGAGAAAAGAAAGGAAAAAAAAAAAAAAACAATAGTGTTTACCTGTGGTAACACTGCAAAAGAAAAAACTTAAGGGAATTGCTCACCTGGAATGGTTGTGAGAAGTCACAACCACTGTCATCACAGAAAGTACAACCGGACGTCTGATATCCACAGTACAGCAGACACAGCCTTCCAGACCCAGCAGACACTAACGTTTTGGCTTCAGAATCTTGTAATGTATGTAGTACAGTTCATATAGCGTCTTGTGCTTGGGTGCGATGAACATACATGAGACACAGGTTTGATATAGAAAAGTCCTGTATTACTTCATACAAGTTGGCAGAAATAGTCACACAGTTTGCAGACACAGAAACAGGAGACACAGCAGCCAGAGTAATCCAAGCTCAGCAATCACTCTCCAATACAGATTCAGGATCTTCTTCTCTGTTACCGTAAGTCCATGCAAACGTGGGTCTTTCAAAGAGCAGGGTTCAGAGTCCACAAGTGCTTCAGAGTTCCTCAGTAGGAATAGCTGGAGTACAAGGTCCAAGGCTTACAGGAGTCAAGTCACAGGTTCACTGCAGGCTAGATTCTGAAGCACTGATTGCTCAGCTGTGGCTGCTTAAGAAGCAAAGGAGAGAATCCGGGCGGGAACATGCAAGCTGGAAACTCCATTTTGACTGAGGGCAAGATAGCTGCAGCAAGACAGAAAGTAAAATGGCTGACGAACAAACTGAGTTTCAGGAATATATACATAGAACCTTACACCGACTTTCATGACGCATACGCTGTGTCAAAGGTCGGGAAGGGGTTAAAATGCATCCATCTCCCCTCCCCCTTTTCCCAATTCGGAATGCTGAGGTAAGATTATCTCTACACAGGATCATGTACAGAAATTTTAGTGCTACATATATGTTATACAGAGAATTGTGCTATCTCCATAGTTCTTTATACAAGGACATATAGACCAGACAAAGTCCTCATATTTAGGCAATTTTTATTATTCTCACACGCTCTTTATATGAACAAGATCAGTGAGTCTCATTATACCGAGCAGAGAAGCTTCAGGGACAAAGACCCCATCTGGTTCTAACACGCTGGAGGCCAGGTCTGGAGTATCCAGCGATGGGGCCGATGCTCTCATTTTTGGCTCTGGCGTTTTGTTTAGAATAAATCCCTTTCTCATACAGTCCTGTAGTAATTACTTAGTTATCACGTTTTGTAGGAGGGTTCATCTGAACCCATCTAAACATTATCAATTTATGTGCAAGAAACAATAAATGTCCTACCACAGTTTTATCATGTGTGTCCAGTGTCAGTTCTTCACTATATAAACAATAATAGGGTGCACCTCCATCCTTCAACAAATAAATTACAGGTAAACAGTAGGGTGCAATACTTTTTATGGAAAAAGACTATAAATCAGGGAGAAAAAAGACCAAACAAATAATGTTGTGCACACCCGACACAACAGAGATATTAAATATACATATAATTTTTATTAGAGACCTTGGACATACAAAAAATGCACATTAAAATCATTTAAAACATGTATAGAACATGATCAATACACAACAACTATAGTAACCTACGAAATAAAGTGCAGGACTTATATGAAGATGTCCATAAGCAGACCTACCTGACCGGCTCAAGGGAAACTCATGCTGCAAGCGAAAATAGGCAAAAACGTCCTCATGGAGCAGGTGTGTGGGAGAACCCCATGCGCATCGCCGCTGCTAAAGGCAGCTTCATCAGGGACGTTCCCCACACTTTATTTCTTAGCAGTCTACTATATTTCTCCACCTACCTAACTTCACATTATCTTCCATTTTCCCACCTTGTTTTTCAGACTGCGTATTCAATTTGTCATGATCGTACATATGGCTTGTTCTGCCCATTCATGTGCAGCAAGTTAATTTCATAGTACAGTACCAGTTATAGCCATTAGAGGTCATTAGGTACTCATTTATCCTGTGTTTGTATGCTCGGATACTTCTGTAAAAGAGCAGTGTCTTCTGGTTAAGTTACCGCTCCCTCAATTTCCTGGGCTAGAAGCTGAGACATTTTCTCTCAGACTTTACAGTTAAGCATATGTGCTCCCAGCTCTCTCCCTACAAAGCATTGCTCCTGACCAGTGGATTCCGGTGAGACACTTAATGCATATGTGTCTGTGTTAGACAGCCTCTGTGTAGTCTCTGTATCTCTTAGTTAGCTAATGTTTTCATACTGCTTACAGATAGGTTGCATTTATGTATAGAGCAGGATAGGATAGTATTGCAGCATGTACTTTGCCATAGCTGTGTTGTAATGTTATTGTGCAGCCTCTGTAATGTTAGTTACAGATGTAATTGCACTCTGTATCATGCTGTTGTCTCTGTTATCTGCCATTACTGATACGCTGTTCATTTCTCTTGTAGTTTTTTACCACATAATATCATCCACCATTGTTGTTCACTGTTACCAAGTTCACATCATCATCATCTCAATACAGTCTTTTTACTGGGAAGTGGATGAAGGGTTTAGCCGTATGCTGAATCCACACAGCACTATACGTGGAGGAAGGCAGAACATGGCTGATGCCTTCCTTTCCTTCTAATCATTTTAGCTCTATTTATTGCTTTATACATGGGTTATTTATTCCCTCACATATATGGTTTTAATAAATTTTCCAGACTTTTGTTCTTTTGTATTGTTTCATTACATTCAGGTAGTTCATCATGTGGTTGTATTCATGCCCTTGCTTGTTACATTTGTAACGTTATGTATGTATATCTATATATATATATACATATATATACCTTTCATGCCCATCTCATATACAGCTCTGGCAAAAATTAAGAGAACACGGCACAGTTTTATAAAAATCAGCTTCTCTACATGTCTGACAGCCATTCCTGTTATGATTTGGTAACTGAGGAGTGCAGGTAAAAAAGGCAATACACCAGAGCAGTTGGAAACTATGAGATTGCAGTACCCTGACTAACCACCACAACTAGAGGCAGCCGTGGAGCGTTCCTACGTTGGTCCTAGACGCCTCGTCACAGCCTGAGAAACTAACTATACCTAAAGATAGAAAGAGGAAAGCTATCTGCCCCGGAGCAGATCCCCAAAGAACATAGAAAGCCCCCAAACATGTAATGGCGGTTAGACAAGAAGAAATACTGACACAGACAGAAAATAGTATGAGCAAACGTTGGGGCCCAAACTATCTAAATAGAAAAGGATAGGAAGGGCACTTACTGCAATCCCAAAAAACCCTGAAAAGCACCAACTCTACTAATTTCAAAAACACCTGAGATCACACGACCTCTACCACCTAAATTAGTTCTCTGGTGTAACAAAATCAAAACAGCAGCCACTGAAAAAACTGGAAAAAGCAAATGTACAAAACATCAGTGGCTGAACTAAACTGAGAGGGCAAAAGCCCCGGAGGGGACCCTGAAGGCCCCCACAGAAGTGCAGGACAAAATGCAAAAATCAAGCACAAAAACAAAAAGAAGAAAATGTCTTATCTGTTAGCAGGAGATGCAGACATGACACAGCAGGCTACAAAGGAAACAGGAATCAAGGATTGAGACCAGAACAATTGATCACCGGCAACCCTGATGGGAAGGCGACTCCCTTATATAAGACCAGTCAGTAACACCTGATTCCCAATCCTCACAATCTTCACTGGACAGTCCAGTACCGCTTGTAAACACCAGAGGGAGCCTCTGCTCAGAACTCATCTCAAGTCCATTCACAACAGTACCCCCCCCTTGAGGAGGGTCACCGAACCCTCACCCGAGCAACCAGGTCGGTCAGGATGAGCTATATGATACGCACGGATGAGTCTCCAAGCATGGATGTCTGAAGCAAACACCCAAGAATTGTCTTCCTGACCATAACCTCTCCACTTAACCAAATACTGGAGTTTCCGTCTAGAAAAACGAGAATTCAATATTTTCTCAACCACAAACTCCATATTGCCCTCAACCAGAACACGGTCAGGAGGCAAAGCAGTAGGAACCACTGGCTCAACAAACCTCTTTAACAAGGACTTGTGGAACACGTTATGGATCTTAAATGTCCCTGGAAGAAGCAAACGAAAAGAAACAGGATTAAGAATCTCCATGATCTTATAAGGTCCAATGAACCTAGGCTTAAATTTAGGAGATGCCACTCTCATAGGAATATTTTTTGAGGACAACCAGACCAAGTCCCCCACTTTAAACCGAGGACCATCAGTCCTATGCCGGTTAGCAAACCGCTGGGCCCTCTCCTGAGAGAGGGACAACCTCTCCACTACCTGGTCCCAAATCTGTTGCATACGCTCCACAACAGAGTCAACACCTGGACAGGCAGAAGCCTCCGTCTGTCCTGAAGAAAATCAAGGGTGAAACCCAGAATTACAGAAAAATGGAGACATCAAAGTGGCAGAGCTAGCCCTATTATTAAGAGCAAACTCAGCCAAAGGCAAAAAAGAGACCCAGTCATCCTGATCAGCAGACACAAAGCATCTTAGATAAGTCTCCAATGTCTGGTTTGTTCTCTCAGTTTGACCATTGGTCTGAGGATGAAACGCCGAGGAGAAAGACAACTGAACACCAAGCTTAGAACAAAAGGTCCTCCAAAATCTGGAAACAAACTGGAGTCCTCTGTCAGACACAATGTTCTCAGGAATGCCGTGTAAACGAACCACGTGCTGAAGGAACAAAGGCACCAATTCAGAGGACGAAGGCAACTTAGGTAATGGCACAAGATGTATCATCTTGGAAAACCTATCACAAATCACCCAGATGACAGTCATTCTCTGAGAAACAGGGAGGTCGGAAATGAAATCCATAGAGATATGGGTCCATGGTCTCTTGGGCACAGGCAATGGCATCAACAAACCACTAGAGCGAGAGCAAGGCTTGGAGCGAGAGCAAGTCCCGCAGGACTGCACAAATTCCCTGACATCACGAGACAAGGTAGGCCACCAAAAGGACCGACTAACCAAGTCTCTGGTACCAAAAATTCCGGGATGACCGGCCAACGCGGAACAATGAATTTCAGACATCACACTCTTTTTCCACTGGTCCGGGACAAACAATTTCCCAACAGGGCAGCGCTCGGGCCTATCCTCCTGACACCCCTCCAGAGCCAGTCTCAAATTGGGCGAGATGGCGGAAAGAACTACACCTTCTTTCAAAATAACAGAAAGATCAGATACCTCAGGAGAGTCCGCAAGGAAACTCCTCGAGAGGGCATCCGCCTTAACATTCTTAGTGCCAGGAAGAAAGGAAACCACAAAATTAAAACGTGTGAAAAACAAGGCCCACCTGGCCTGTCTAGGATTAAGTCGCTTGGCAGATTCCAGATAAACCAGATTCTTATGGTCCGTAAGGACCACCACCTGATGTTTGGCTCCCTCCAGCCAATGTCTCCACTCTTCAAAAGCCCACTTCATGGCCAATAACTCCCGATTACCAACGTCATAATTACGTTCAGTAGGAGAAAATTTTCGAGAGAAAAAGGCACAAGGGTTACTTTTAGAGGTCTCTGGATCTCTTTGGGACAAAACGGCACCTGCCCCAATTTCAGAGGCATCAACCTCCACCTGAAATGGCAGAGAAACATCAGGCTGCCGTAGAACAGGAGCAGAAGTGAATCTCTGCTTAAGTTCCTGAAATGCAGAGACTGCCTCAGGAGCCAATTCACCACATCAGAACCCTTTTTGGTCAAATCAGTTAATGGTTTAACAATAACCGAGAAATTACCAATACATTTACGATAAAAATTGGCAAACCCAAAATCTTTGAAGAGCCTGTAATGAAGTAGGTTGGACCCAATCACAGATGGCCTGAACCTTGACCGGGTCCATTTCAATAACAGATGGGGACAAAATGAATCCCAAAAATGAGATCCTCTGTACGCCAAAAAGACACTTTGATCCCTTCACATACAGAGCATTTTCTCTCAAAATCTGGAATACAGTTCGAACATGTTTCACATGAGAGTCCCAGTCATTAGAAAAAATCAAGATATCATCCAAATAAACAATCAGAAATTTATCCACAAAATCCCTGAAAATGTCATTCATGAAGTACTGGAAGACAGAAGGAGCATTAGTGAGCCCAAAGGGCATCACAAGGTACTCAAAATGCCTCTCAGGGGTGTTAAATGCCGTCTTCCATTCATCCCCGTGCTTAATGCGAATAAGGTTATATGCCCCCCTGAGGTCAAGCTTGGTAAACCAAGTAGCGTCTTTAACCCTGGAAAACAGGTCAGAAATCAAGGTAACGGATATTGATATTTCACAGTAATATTGTTCAAAAGACAATAATCAATACACGGCCTTAATGAACCATCCTTTTTGGCCACAAAGAAAAACCGGCACCTAAGGGTGAAGAGGATGGTCTGATATGACCCTTCTCCAATGACTCCTTGATATAAGACCGCATAGCGTCATGTTCAGGTACAGACAAGTTAAAAAGGCGACCTTTAGGGAATTTACTACCAGGCACTAATTCAATAGCGCAGTCATAGCTCCTATGGGGAGGCAAGGATGCAGATTTACTTTCGCTAAACACATCAGAAAAATCAATCAAAAAGTCAGGAACATCCTGAGCCTGGGGGAGGCAGAAAAAACAGGAGTGTTGGTATTAACACATTGGCAGCCCCAACTGGTTACAGACACAGATTTCCAATCCAAAACAGGATTATGAGACTGTAACCAAGGGAAACCCAGCACGATAATGTCATGCAGATTATACAGAACCAAAAATTTGCAGCTCTCCTGATGATCAGGTTCAACCTCATTATCACCTGAGTAGAGAACTGAGGTTTATTCTCAGCCAAAGGGGTAGAATCGATCCCCAGTAGGGAATAGACTTCTGTAGGGGTATCAAGGGAAACCCGCAACGTTTAGCAAAATCAAAATCCATCAGGTTAATAGCTGCTCCCGAATCAACGAAAGCCTGAGCAGAAAATGAGGACAGAGAGCATTCAGAGTAACAGTTAATAAAAACTTAGTCTGAACACTACCCAAGACAACTGAGCGTGCAAAACGTCTTCCCCGCTTAGGGCAGACTGAAATAGCATGAGAGGCATCACCACAGTAAAACATAACCCATTGCGCTTTCGAAACTCATGACGCTGTGCCCCAGACACCACTCTATCACACTGCATGGGTTCAGAAGCAGGTTCACAAGGCAACACTATTCCATGCATACTTCTCCGCTCACGCAAACGTCTGTCAATTTGAATCGGTAATGACATAGAATCATTGAGACCAGAGGGGATAGGGAATCCCACCATAACATCCTTTACATTATCTGACAGACCCTTCCGAAAAAGGGCTGCCAAAGCGTCGTCATTCCATTTGGTCAGGACTGCCCACCTGTGGAATCTCTGACAGTATAACTCAGCATCATCAAGCCCCTGATTTAATGCCAACAAGGCTTTCTCAGCTTGATCAGTGACATTAGGCTCATCGTACAATAACCCCAAGGCCTGAAAAAATGTATCAACATCACTCAAAACAGGATCCCAGGTGTCAGGGATAAAGCCCAATCCTGAGGATCGCCGCGCAGGAGAGAGATGACAATTTGAACCTGCTGCTCTGTGTTCCCTGAGGACTTAGATTTTAAGGCAAAAAACAATTTACAATTATTTTTGAAATTCAGAAACTTAGCTCGATCCCCCAAAAACAAATCTGGCATGGGAATCCTAGGTTCCACAACAGGCAACCTGGCAAGATAGGTAGCAATACTCCGAACCTCAGTGGCAAACTGATCCACACGGCCAGACAACTGTGCAAACTCCATTGAGAGAAAAAAAAAATCTCCCCAGCACCCAGAGATACAGAGGGAAAAAAAAAATGCAACAAACAGAAAAATATCTCTGACAACTCTGACAACCTTTTTTTTTCTTTCACAATATTTTTCCCTTCTGTGAGTACCATATAATTTTCAGTTTAGTTTGATACTGTTATGATTTGGTAACTTAGGAGTGCAGGTAAAAAAGGCAATACACCAGAGCAGTTGGAAACTATGAGATTGCAGTACCCTGACTAACCACCACAACTAGAGGCAGCCGTGGAGCGTTCCTACGTTGGTCCTAGACGCCTCGTCACAGCCTGAGAAACTAACTATACCTAAAGATAGAAAGAGGAAAGCTATCTGCCCCGGAGCAGATCCCCAAAGAATATAGAAAGCCCCCAAACATGTAATGGCGGTTAGACAAGAAGAAATACTGACACAGACAGAAAATAGTATGAGCAAACGTTGGGGCCCAAACTATCTAAATAGAAAAGGATAGGAAGGGCACTTACTGCAATCCCAAAAAACCCTGAAAAGCACCAACTCTACTAATTTCAAAAACACCTGAGATCACACGACCTCTACCACCTAAATTAGTTCTCTGGTGTAACAAAATCAAAACAGCAGCCACTGAAAAAACTGGAAAAAGCAAATGTACAAAACATCAGTGGCTGAACTAAACTGAGAGGGCAAAAGCCCCCGGAGGGGACCCTGAAGGCCCCCATAGAAGTGCAGGACAAAATGCAAAAATCAAGCACAAAAACAAAAAGAAGATAATGTCTTATCTGTTAGCAGGAGATGCAGACACGACACAGCAGGCTACAAAGGAAACAGGAATCAAGGATTGAGACCAGAACAATTGATCACCGGCAACCCTGATGGGAAGGCGACTCCCTTATATAAGACCAGTCAGTAACACCTGATTCCCAATCCTCACAATCTTCACTGGACAGTCCAGTACCGCTTGTAACCACCAGAGGGAGCCTCTGCTCAGAACTCATCTCAAGTCCATTCACAACACATTCCATTCCAGTGTCAGTTGAATTCCAACCAGAGAACACCTCATTCTCCTTAATGTGCTTCTGATTAGGTGATCACCTGAATCAAATCTTATTTAACAAAGAAAAGTATACAAAAAACACTGCTGTGGTGTTCACAATCCTCTTGCAATAGGACAAGCTGGATGGCAAAACAAGTGCCAGTAAAATCCCAAAAGTAATACGAATGAAAAAATAACTTTTAACCATGCCAAAGGAGTTGAAAAGAAAAGTCTTGAGTGAGGAAAAGAAGGGCTCAATTCTGGCTTTACTAGCAGAGGGATACAGTGAGCATCATGTTGCCTCCATCCTTAAAATTTCTAAGACAGCAGTCCATTACAACAAGCTCAAGCAAGCAGACATTTTGGACAGCGAAGCTAGAGACCGGCAGTGGGCGAAAACGACTCTCCACTGACCGGAATGACCGTCATCTTATTCGAATGTCACTCAGCAACCACAGGATGACATCAAGTGACCTACAAAAGGAATGGCAAATGGCAGCTGGGGTGAAGTGCACAGCAAGAACAGTTCATAACAGGCTCCTAGAGGCAGGGCTCAAGTCATGTAAAGCTAGAAAAAAGCCTTTCATCAATGAGAAGCAAAGGAGAGCCAGGCTGAAGTTTGCCAAAGACCATGAGGATTGGACCATAGAGGACTAGAGTAAGGTAATCTCTGATGAGTCTAATTTTCAGCTTTGTCCAACACCTGGTCGTCTGATGGTTAAACGGAGACCTGGAGAGGCATACAAGCCACAGTGTCTTGCACGCACTGTGAAATTTGGTGGAGGATCGATGATCTGGGGATGCTTCAGCAAGGCTGGAATTGGACAGGCTATTCTTTGCGTAGGACGAATGAATCAAGCTGCATACAAGGTTATCCTGGAAAAACAGTTGATTCCTTCTTCTCAGGCAATGTTCCCCAACTCTGGTTTTTCCACCAAGACAATGCGCCATGCCACACAGCTAGGTCAAACAATGTGTGGGTGAAAGACCACCACATCAAATCCCTGTCATGGCCCGCCCAATCTCCAGACCTGAACCCCATTGAAAACCTCTGGAATGTAATCAAGAGGAAGATGGATAGTCACAAACCATCAAAGAAGAACTGCTTAAATTTTTGTACCAGGAGTGCATAAGGTCACCCAAAAGCTGTGTGAAAGACTGGTGGAAACCATGCCAAGACGCATGAAAGCTGTGATTAAAAATCATGGTTATTCCACAAAATATTGATTTCTGAACTCTTCCTGAGTTAAAACATTAGTATTGTTGTTTCTAAATGACTATGAACTTGTTTTTTTGGCATTATTTGAGGTCTGCAAGCATTAAATTTTTTTATTTTGACCATTTCTCATTTTCTTAAAAATGACGAAGGAATATACTTCCGAAACGCGCGTCGGGGTGCGTTCTTTGAGGCATTACTGGACTGATTTTGGCTCCCAGGTATTTGTCCACAATTATTGTCGTTTGTGTGGTTTGTGCATGTGCTCTATTTCACTATATATATATATATATATATATATATATATACAGTGCCTACAAGTAGTATTCAAGAAGATAAAGACTAAGCACTCATCTTATGATTTAAGAGAAGGGTTTTAATGGTAGTATATCCCAAAAAACGTTTCGGTCACAGAGACCTTCGTCAGTAACTACACAAAGAAATAACATGTTATTCAAAATTGGTCCATAACATAAAGGGCCTAACAGATACACATGTAAATATATACACAAGTACAAACTAAAACAGAAAATAAAAATAGAGTAAAATAAATAATGGTCAGGGTCAGTAGAATATATAGTAAGTGCAGTGGGTCCCTGCATAACATCCCATGCCAATACAAAGATACGTCTAGAAAAGTTGTAATGTAAAGACAAAGTGCCGTACCTTCATTAAATGATCAATACACAGACTCCTTATGAATAAAGCCCATAAGTCAGAGATAAACCTGAGAAAATAGTGTCAGATAAGATAGTAGATCTGACAAAATTATTATAGCAGTATATAGTGTGTGACCAACTAAGTATACTCACATTTAGCAAGGTGATAATCATATCAACACTGTGGAAATATGGGAGTGAGAAGAATTACTTAATGTGAAATAGTACTAAGGTTGTGGTAAATAGTACTAGGGTGGTGGAAAAGACAAAAATATACCTTATTGGAGCCAGTGAGGGGCACACGTGCCTCTAAAGTGCGGTGTCCACCGCTACTGTGGCTATTGCTAAATCGGAAAGGAATGAGCAAAATATAAGGAAGGTCTGTAAGCCAGAGTTACCATGCGTATATAAATAAAGTCCCAGTTTCCCTATGATATGCGGTCAGATAAAATCCACAGTACCTTAATTGGGCGCTAGTAGGAACAGGCAGTCTCGTCTGTGGGCGCGTGATGAGCCGTCAGTGTGGCAGTGAGACACCGCGCTCAGTTTTAAAAGGAAGGGGCGGGACTAAGCTCAGATAGCACACCGGACAGAGCGTAGACCGGAAGTAACCCGGCGGAAACAGTATGGAGGTGCGTTCCATATGAGCCGGCGACTGCGTTCCACAGTCAGGAAGTTGATATAATATGACTTAATAATTGTGGATATGATATTAGAAAAAGTATGGAATATTAGCGTTAATAAATGCATAGGCAACATTAAATTGTATATGGGACAAAGAAATTGTGTATGGGACAAAAAAATTATAAAAGGAAAAAACCCCTTATTGATATAGTAGTCCAGTAACACATGGTAACGGCTTAAGTAGAGTGGTATAGCCAGTGTCAGAAGTTATAAATCTCCAAAATCAGAGGTTATGAGAACAGAGATCAGGAACATGACAGAAACAGCGTGATGGTGATAAAGGTATTTTATTAAACTATTAGACTAAAGGAAGCGTTCACATAGATGTTGTGAGGCAGCCATGGTGACAATTATTCTGACATGGTGTAGTGATCTTAGGTGGATCCTAGTAATAATTCCAACGTGACAGTGATTTGAAGTGATAGATCCACTGGATATTAATATAATCGGCTCTAAAAAGAAGAAGAGCAGGTTATACTATTAATCAGACAACAGTGAGCAACATAAGGTAGTATAATCCACATAGGTCAATAATTTCAGAGAAGAGAAAGCATAACATTTGGAATATAACAATACGTATAATTATAGAAATGCCGATAATTCATATTCTCTATTTAAGCCTTTGGGGCTTAGTGTATCTAGAGTATGGATCCAGAATGCTTCACGCTTTCTGAGGTGAAGTATTCTGTTACCCCCTCTCCTGGATGGTAGGACCTGTTCGATGACTTGAAATTTTAATTGTGAAATATTGTGGCCAGAGGAAATGAAATGATGGGGGATGGGGAGAGGAGGTTTTTGCAGCGAATTGTGGATTTATGTTTGGAAATTCTATCACGTATGGTTTGAGATGTTTCTCCAACGTAGAGAAGGCCACAAGGGCACTTGATCAGGTATATCACGTGTGTAGAATCGCATGTAAAGAAATTTTTATCTTAAAGGTTTTGCCTGAGTGTGGATGAGAGAAGCTGTCTCCTTTTATTACGCTGTTGCACTGGACACAGTGTAAACAGGGAAAAGTGCCACATTTGGGTGTGTGAAGAAACCGTTGTACTTTTTTTGTTGTGGAGCCAAAGTCTGCATGGACTAAAGAGTCCCGTAGATTAGGTGGTCGTTTGTAACACGGTAAAAAGGGCTCCCTAAATTCCAGGACATCTGGATAGGCTGTAGATAGTAAGTGCCAATTTCTACGGATAGATCTATGAATGATATTAGTGACAGGATGAAAAGTGTGTACGAAGGGAATTCGATTACCTGTAGTCCTAGCTGGTCTAGTGATGGGAGATTTAGATTGTTCAAGTAGTCGCCGGGGGTAGCCCCGTGTTACAAATTTCTTAGTCATCTCATGGAGCCGTAATTCCTGGGTAGTGTCATCAGTGACAATGCGTTTGACTCGTGCAAATTGAGATTTGGGATGGAATTTTTCATGAAGGGAGGATGTGAACTTTGGTAGTGAAGTAAACTGTTTTTATCAGTTTGTTTAATATAGAGATCAGTGGACAACCTCCCATCTTGATTTTTGATCACCATAGTATCAAGAAAATTAATCTGTCTAGAATCATAATTGATAGTGAACTGAATACCAGGCCATGACGCATTTAGAGTATTGTAGAAGACCAGAAGAGATTCCAAAGGGCCATTCCATATGCAAAAGATATCGTCAATGTATCTTTTCCATGTGATGACATGTTGACGGAATAATGGATTGTTGTATATAATGCTCTCCTCAAAGTCAGCCATATAAGCATTTGCATATGGGGGTGCTGTGTTAGACCCCATCGCGGTCCCCCGTACCTGAAGGAAAAATTCATCTTGAAATAAGAAAAAATTGCAGGTGAGTATCACTTTAGAAGATCAATACATAGATCAATTTGGTCACTATCCATTTGTGCAGCTCTTAGTAACTGGGAAGTAGATGTAATACCTTCTGAGTGCGGAATTGAGGTATAGAGGTCTTTTACATCTAATGTTACCAGAATTGCATCTGATGGGATAGTGTCCAGTTGTTGTATTATTCCCAGGAAGGCCCCCGTGTCTAAGATAAATGATTTAGATTTTTGTATAAGTGGGGTAAGAATTTTCTCGAGATAAATAGCCAACGTGACAGAATGGAGTTGGTGGAAGCTACTATTGGTCTTCCCGGGGGTTTCTCAAGGTTTTTATGGACCTTGGGTAGAATATAGAAGACTGGTGTGTTTGGGTTGTTGTTTTTAAGAAATCACAAGTCTTCTGGTCCAACACTCCTAAGGCGGGGATGTAATAGCTTGAAATGTTAATCACCAGATTGTCCGTACCTTCGATCAGGACTTTGGACCTTCAACTTCTACCATAGCTCCTTTTTTAGGCCCACGCAGAGGACGCAGTTTCAGAAGAAGACCAGACGGGGACAGAAGAAGGGAACAGGATCAAGGTCGGATTACCCGTTCGAAGGTACGGACAATCTGGTGATTACATTTCATCTAGGACTCTCACCAATACTGAACACACAGTCCTACAAAAAGGACTTTCTTTCTGTCCATCTCACAAATGTCGAACATTTGATTTGGACATGGACCTACAGAGGTTTTACCGTCACATAAGACTCAAAGCTTACTATTCCTCTAAGCCTAATATCCCTGAACCCAGTACTGCACCTAATCCTAAACTACTATCAGCGCAGAGTCTGGGTCTTAGGAATAAAAGTTTCTTCCGTCCTCCTTTAGCCTCACATGCTGTAGAAACCTTTATTGGTTTTATTCAGGATACTTTTCATAAACTAAAACAAGATATCGAAAGAGGTAATATCTTCCATCCTACGAATCTGACCGTAGATGAAAGGAAAGCTATTACATCCCTACAAAATGATAGTTCTATTGTCATTAAACCGGCTGACAAGGGAGGGGCCCTTGTAGTAATGGACAAAACCCTATACGTCACAGAAATTAGACGTCAACTCAATGATGGATCAATTTATCAACCCTGTCACATAATCCCACTCGGGACATTAGTCTTAAGATCACTAATATTCTAGACAAATATCTTGCCTTAGGAGTGTTGGACCAGAAGACTTGTGATTTCTTAAACAACAACAACCCAAACACACCAGTCTTCTATATTCTACCCAAGGTCCATAAAAACCTTGAGAAACCCCCGGGAAGACCAATAGTAGCTTCCACCAACTCCATTCTGTCACCGTTGGCTATTTATCTCGAGAAAATTCTTACCCCACTTATACAAAAATCTAAATCATTTATCTTAGACACGGGGGCCTTCCTGGGAATAATACAACAACTGGACACTATCCATCAGATGCAATTCTGGTAACATTAGATGTAAAAGACCTCTATACCTCAATTCCGCACTCAGAAGGTATTACATCTACTTCCCAGTTACTAAGAGCTGCACAAATGGATAGTGACCAAATTGATCTATGTATTGATCTTCTTAAAGTGATACTCACCTGCAATTTTTTCTTATTTCAAGATGAATTTTTCCTTCAGGTACGGGGGACCGCGATGGGGTCTAACACAGCACCCCCATATGCAAATGCTTATATGGCTGACTTTGAGGAGAGCATTATATACAACAATCCATTATTCCGTCAACATGTCATCACATGGAAAAGATACATTGACGATATCTTTTGCATATGGAATGGCCCTTTGGAATCTCTTCTGGTCTTCTACAATACTCTAAATGCGTCATGGCCTGGTATTCAGTTCACTATCAATTATGATTCTAGACAGATTAATTTTCTTGATACTATGGTGATCAAAAATCAAGATGGGAGGTTGTCCACTGATCTCTATATTAAACAAACTGATAAAAACAGTTTACTTCACTACCAAAGTTCACATCCTCCCTTCATGAAAAATTCCATCCCAAATCTCAATTTGCACGAGTCAAACGCATTGTCACTGATGACACTACCCAGGAATTACGGCTCCATGAGATGACTAAGAAATTTGTAACACGGGGCTACCCCCGGCGACTACTTGAACAATCTAAATCTCCCATCACTAGACCAGCTAGGACTACAGGTAATCGAATTCCCTTCGTACACACTTTTCATCCTGTCACTAATATCATTCATAGATCTATCCGTAGAAATTGGCACTTACTATCTACAGCCTATCCAGATGTCCTGGAATTTAGGGAGCCCTTTTTACCGTGTTACAAACGACCACCTAATCTACGGGACTCTTTAGTCCATGCAGACTTTGGCTCCACAACAAAAAAAGTACAACGGTTTCTTCACACACCCAAATGTGGCACTTTTCCCTGTTTACACTGTGTCCAGTGCAACAGCGTAATAAAAGGAGACAGCTTCTCTCATCCACACTCAGGCAAAACCTTTAAGATAAAAAATTTCTTTACATGCGATTCTACACACGTGATATACCTGATCAAGTGCCCTTGTGGCCTTCTCTACGTTGGAGAAACATCTCAAACCATACGTGATAGAATTTCCAAACATAAATCCACAATACGCTGCAAAAACCTCCTTCTCCCCATCCCCCATCATTTCATTTCCTCTGGCCACAATATTTCACAATTAAAATTTCAAGTCATCGAACAGGTCCTACCATCCAGGAGAGGGGGTAACAGAATACTTCACCTCAGAAAGCGTGAAGCATTCTGGATCCATACTCTAGATACACTAAGCCCCAAAGGCTTAAATAGAGAATATGAATTATCGGCATTTCTATAATTATACGTATTGTTATATTCCAAATGTTATGCTTTCTCTTCTCTGAAATTATTGACCTATGTGGATTATACTACCTTATGTTGCTCACTGTTGTCTGATTAATAGTATAACCTGCTCTTCTTCTTCTTTTTAGAGCCGATTATATTAATATCCAGTGGATCTATCACTTCAAATCACTGTCACGTTGGAATTATTACTAGGATCCACCTAAGATCACTACACCATGTCAGAATAATTGTCACCATGGCTGCCTCACAACATCTATGTGAACGCTTCCTTTAGTCTAATAGTTTAATAAAATACCTTTATCACCATCACGCTGTTTCTGTCATGTTCCTGATCTCTGTTCTCATAACCTCTGATTTTGGAGATTTATAACTTCTGACACTGGCTATACCACTCTACTTAAGCCGTTACCATGTGTTACTGGACTACTATATCAATAAGGGGTTTTTTCCTTTTATAATTTTTTTGTCCCATACACAATTTCTTTGTCCCATATACAATTTAATGTTGCCTATGCATTTATTAACGCTAATATTCCATACTTTTTCTAATATCATATCCACAATTATTAAGTCATATTATATCAACTTCCTGACTGTGGAACGCAGTCGCCGGCTCATATGGAACGCACCTCCATACTGTTTCCGCCGGGTTACTTCCGGTCTACGCTCTGTCCGGTGTGCTATCTGAGCTTAGTCCCGCCCTTCCTTTTAAAACTGAGCGCGGTGTCTCACTGCCACACTGACGGCTCATCACGCGCCCACAGACGAGACTGCCTGTTCCTACTAGCGCCCAATTAAGGTACTGTGGATTTTATCTGACCGCATATCATAGGGAAACTGGGACTTTATTTATATACGCATGGTAACTCTGGCTTACAGACCTTCCTTATATTTTGCTCATTCCTTTCCGATTTAGCAATAGCCACAGTAGCGGTGGACACCGCACTTTAGAGGCACGTGTGCCCCTCACTGGCTCCAATAAGGTATATTTTTGTCTTTTCCACCACCCTAGTACTATTTTACCACAACCTTAGTACTATTTCACATTAAGTAATTCTTCTCACTCCCATATTTCCACAGTGTTGATATGATTATCACCTTGCTAAATGTGAGTATACTTAGTTGGTCACACACTATATACTGCTATAATAATTTTTGTCAGATCTACTATCTTATCTGACACTATTTTCTCAGGTTTATCTCTGACTTATGGGCTTTATTCATAAGGAGTCTGTGTATTGATCATTTAATGAAGGTACGGCACTTTGTCTTTACATTACAACTTTTCTAGACGTATCTTTGTATTGGCATGGGATGTTATGCAGGGACCCACTGCACTTACTATATATTCTACTGACCCTGACCATTATTTATTTTACTCTATTTTTATTTTCTGTTTTAGTTTGTACTTGTGTATATATTTACATGTGTATCTGTTAGGCCCTTTATGTTATGGACCAATTTTGAATAACATGTTATTTCTTTGTGTAGTTACTGACGAAGGTCTCTGTGACCGAAACGTTTTTTGGGATATACTACCATTAAAACCCTTCTCTTAAATCATAAGATGAGTGCTTAGTCTTTATCTTCTTATATTCTCGGTGTGGGAACCTAGACTTAAGCACCACCATTCTTGAAGCTGTGCTCACGTTCCTTTTTCTCATTAACTTCCCATACGTGATTGCACTCTTCTTGGGTCATGTCTACAAATACTTTTTCCTATAACGCAGAGGAAACCGCTAACATCCTTGCACAATCCAAATTATCTAGTGAATTCCTACTAACTCCTCCACAAGAAGTTAGAGGCAGAGATTGGGAAAGGGAACTCAGATCCTTTACCAATACTGAACTGCACTGTGCCACGTTATCAGAGTATTTACGAGTACAACGGATTCCAAGAGGCCTCCGGGTTCCTTTGCGTCCAACTCTCTTTCGAGACTCACCCGACTTTTGCACAAAATTTGAGCATATTTTGAATAAGTGTTCATTTGACCTAATCACACTTACAGTTGAATATTTACAGAAGGAAATCATTTCTAGCGCTGAACGTATTAAGGTGATAGAATCACAACTGACAGCAACTGCCACTCCTGAAGAACTTGGATCCCTTAAGACCGAGATTCAAGAACGCATCACCCGCCACAAAAGAGACATCGAGACTAGAAAACGAAACAAGTTCGCCAGGGACACCGAAGATTATAGATCTAACCGGGTATACCGATGGCAGGGCAACTACAAGCGCAAGGATTCGCGACAGGCGCAACATACTTCAACCGAATATTCCACCTCAGGTTCAGATCAGGACTTTGGACCTTCAACTTCTACCATAGCTCCTTTTTTAGGCCCACGCAGAGGACGCAGTTTCAGAAGAAGACCAGACGGGGACAGAAGAAGGGAACAGGATCAAGGTCGGATTACCCGTTCGAAGGTACGGACAATCTGGTGATTAACATTTCATCTAGGACTCTCACCAATACTGAACACACAGTCCTACAAAAAGGACTTTCTTTCTGTCCATCTCACAAATGTCGAACATTTGATTTGGACATGGACCTACAGAGGTTTTACCGTCACATAAGACTCAAAGCTTACTATTCCTCTAAGCCTAATATCCCTGAACCCAGTACTGCACCTAATCCTAAACTACTATCAGCGCAGAGTCTGGGTCTTAGGAATAAAAGTTTCTTCCGTCCTCCTTTAGCCTCACATGCTGTAGAAACCTTTATTGGTTTTATTCAGGATACTTTTCATAAACTAAAACAAGATATCGAAAGAGGTAATATCTTCCATCCTACGAATCTGACCGTAGATGAAAGGAAAGCTATTACATCCCTACAAAATGATAGTTCTATTGTCATTAAACCGGCTGACAAGGGAGGGGCCCTTGTAGTAATGGACAAAACCCTATACGTCACAGAAATTAGACGTCAACTCAATGATGGATCAATTTATCAACCCCTGTCACATAATCCCACTCGGGACATTAGTCTTAAGATCACTAATATTCTAGACAAATATCTTGCCTTAGGAGTGTTGGACCAGAAGACTTGTGATTTCTTAAACAACAACAACCCAAACACACCAGTCTTCTATATTCTACCCAAGGTCCATAAAAACCTTGAGAAACCCCCGGGAAGACCAATAGTAGCTTCCACCAACTCCATTCTGTCACCGTTGGCTATTTATCTCGAGAAAATTCTTACCCCACCTATACAAAAATCTAAATCATTTATCTTAGACACGGGGGCCTTCCTGGGAATAATACAACAACTGGACACTATCCCATCAGATGCAATTCTGGTAACATTAGATGTAAAAGACCTCTATACCTCAATTCCGCACTCAGAAGGTATTACATCTACTTCCCAGTTACTAAGAGCTGCACAAATGGATAGTGACCAAATTGATCTATGTATTGATCTTTTAAAGTGATACTCACCTGCAATTTTTTCTTATTTCAAGATGAATTTTTCCTTCAGGTACGGGGGACCGCGATGGGGTCTAACACAGCACCCCCATATGCAAATGCTTATATGGCTGACTTTGAGGAGAGCATTATATACAACAATCCATTATTCCGTCAACATGTCATCACATGGAAAAGATACATTGACGATATCTTTTGCATATGGAATGGCCCTTTGGAATCTCTTCTGGTCTTCTACAATACTCTAAATGCGTCATGGCCTGGTATTCAGTTCACTATCAATTATGATTCTAGACAGATTAATTTTCTTGATACTATGGTGATCAAAAATCAAGATGGGAGGTTGTCCACTGATCTCTATATTAAACAAACTGATAAAAACAGTTTACTTCACTACCAAAGTTCACATCCTCCCTTCATGAAAAATTCCATCCCCAAATCTCAATTTGCACGAGTCAAACGCATTGTCACTGATGACACTACCCAGGAATTACGGCTCCATGAGATGACTAAGAAATTTGTAACACGGGGCTACCCCGGCGACTACTTGAACAATCTAAATCTCCCATCACTAGACCAGCTAGGACTACAGGTAATCGAATTCCCTTCGTACACACTTTTCATCCTGTCACTAATATCATTCATAGATCTATCCGTAGAAATTGGCACTTACTATCTACAGCCTATCCAGATGTCCTGGAATTTAGGGAGCCCTTTTTACCGTGTTACAAACGACCACCTAATCTACGGGACTCTTTAGTCCATGCAGACTTTGGCTCCACAACAAAAAAAGTACAACGGTTTCTTCACACACCCAAATGTGGCACTTTTCCCTGTTTACACTGTGTCCAGTGCAACAGCGTAATAAAAGGAGACAGCTTCTCTCATCCACACTCAGGCAAAACCTTTAAGATAAAAAATTTCTTTACATGCGATTCTACACACGTGATATACCTGATCAAGTGCCCTTGTGGCCTTCTCTACGTTGGAGAAACATCTCAAACCATACGTGATAGAATTTCCAAACATAAATCCACAATACGCTGCAAAAACCTCCTTCTCCCCATCCCCCATCATTTCATTTCCTCTGGCCACAATATTTCACAATTAAAATTTCAAGTCATCGAACAGGTCCTACCATCCAGGAGAGGGGGTAACAGAATACTTCACCTCAGAAAGCGTGAAGCATTCTGGATCCATACTCTAGATACACTAAGCCCCAAAGGCTTAAATAGAGAATATGAATTATCGGCATTTCTATAATTATACGTATTGTTATATTCCAAATGTTATGCTTTCTCTTCTCTGAAATTATTGACCTATGTGGATTATACTACCTTATGTTGCTCACTGTTGTCTGATTAATAGTATAACCTGCTCTTCTTCTTCTTTTTAGAGCCGATTATATTAATATCCAGTGGATCTATCACTTCAAATCACTGTCACGTTGGAATTATTACTAGGATCCACCTAAGATCACTACACCATGTCAGAATAATTGTCACCATGGCTGCCTCACAACATCTATGTGAACGCTTCCTTTAGTCTAATAGTTTAATAAAATACCTTTATCACCATCACGCTGTTTCTGTCATGTTCCTGATCTCTGTTCTCATAACCTCTGATTTTGGAGATTTATAACTTCTGACACTGGCTATACCACTCTACTTAAGCCGTTACCATGTGTTACTGGACTACTATATCAATAAGGGGTTTTTTCCTTTTATAATTTTTTTGTCCCATACACAATTTCTTTGTCCCATATACAATTTAATGTTGCCTATGCATTTATTAACGCTAATATTCCATACTTTTTCTAATATCATATCCACAATTATTAAGTCATATTATATCAACTTCCTGACTGTGGAACGCAGTCGCCGGCTCATATGGAACGCACCTCCATACTGTTTCCGCCGGGTTACTTCCGGTCTACGCTCTGTCCGGTGTGCTATCTGAGCTTAGTCCCGCCCCTTCCTTTTAAAACTGAGCGCGGTGTCTCACTGCCACACTGACGGCTCATCACGCGCCCACAGACGAGACTGCCTGTTCCTACTAGCGCCCAATTAAGGTACTGTGGATTTTATCTGACCGCATATCATAGGGAAACTGGGACTTTATTTATATACGCATGGTAACTCTGGCTTACAGACCTTCCTTATATTTTGCTCATTCCTTTCCGATTTAGCAATAGCCACAGTAGCGGTGGACACCGCACTTTAGAGGCACGTGTGCCCCTCACTGGCTCCAATAAGGTATATTTTTGTCTTTTCCACCACCCTAGTACTATTTTACCACAACCTTAGTACTATTTCACATTAAGTAATTCTTCTCACTCCCATATTTCCACAGTGTTGATATGATTATCACCTTGCTAAATGTGAGTATACTTAGTTGGTCACACACTATATACTGCTATAATAATTTTGTCAGATCTACTATCTTATCTGACACTATTTTCTCAGGTTTATCTCTGACTTATGGGCTTTATTCATAAGGAGTCTGTGTATTGATCATTTAATGAAGGTACGGCACTTTGTCTTTACATTACAACTTTTCTAGACGTATCTTTGTATTGGCATGGGATGTTATGCAGGGACCCACTGCACTTACTATATATTCTACTGACCCTGACCATTATTTATTTTACTCTATTTTTTATTTTCTGTTTTAGTTTGTACTTGTGTATATATTTACATGTGTATCTGTTAGGCCCTTTATGTTATGGACCAATTTTGAATAACATGTTATTTCTTTGTGTAGTTACTGACGAAGGTCTCTGTGACCGAAACGTTTTTTGGGATATACTACCATTAAAACCCTTCTCTTAAATCATAAGATGAGTGCTTAGTCTTTATCTTCTTATATTCTCGGTGTGGGAACCTAGACTTAAGCACCACCATTCTTGAAGCTGTGCTCACGTTCCTTTTCTCATTAACTTCCCATACGTGATTGCACTCTTCTTGGGTCATGTCTACAAATACTTTTTCCTATAACGCAGAGGAAACCGCTAACATCCTTGCACAATCCAAATTATCTAGTGAATTCCTACTAACTCCTCCACAAGAAGTTAGAGGCAGAGATTGGGAAAGGGAACTCAGATCCTTTACCAATACTGAACTGCACTGTGCCACGTTATCAGAGTATTTACGAGTACAACGGATTCCAAGAGGCCTCCGGGTTCCTTTGCGTCCAACTCTCTTTCGAGACTCACCCGACTTTTGCACAAAATTTGAGCATATTTTGAATAAGTGTTCATTTGACCTAATCACACTTACAGTTGAATATTTACAGAAGGAAATCATTTCTAGCGCT
Source organism: Oophaga sylvatica (assembly GCA_033576555.1). Lineage (NCBI taxonomy): Eukaryota > Metazoa > Chordata > Amphibia > Anura > Dendrobatidae > Oophaga > Oophaga sylvatica. The sequence continues at coordinate 27,653 of JARQOD010009607.1, forward strand.
GAACGTATTAAGGTGATAGAATCACAACTGACAGCAACTGCCACTCCTGAAGAACTTGGATCCCTTAAGACCGAGATTCAAGAACGCATCACCCGCCACAAAAGAGACATCGAGACTAGAAAACGAAACAAGTTCGCCAGGGACACCGAAGATTATAGATCTAACCGGGTATACCGATGGCAGGGCAACTACAAGCGCAAGGATTCGCGACAGGCGCAACATACTTCAACCGAATATTCCACCTCAGGTTCAGATCAGGACTTTGGACCTTCAACTTCTACCATAGCTCCTTTTTTAGGCCCACGCAGAGGACGCAGTTTCAGAAGAAGACCAGACGGGGACAGAAGAAGGGAACAGGATCAAGGTCGGATTACCCGTTCGAAGGTACGGACAATCTGGTGATTAACATTTCATCTAGGACTCTCACCAATACTGAACACACAGTCCTACAAAAAGGACTTTCTTTCTGTCCATCTCACAAATGTCGAACATTTGATTTGGACATGGACCTACAGAGGTTTTACCGTCACATAAGACTCAAAGCTTACTATTCCTCTAAGCCTAATATCCCTGAACCCAGTACTGCACCTAATCCTAAACTACTATCAGCGCAGAGTCTGGGTCTTAGGAATAAAAGTTTCTTCCGTCCTCCTTTAGCCTCACATGCTGTAGAAACCTTTATTGGTTTTATTCAGGATACTTTTCATAAACTAAAACAAGATATCGAAAGAGGTAATATCTTCCATCCTACGAATCTGACCGTAGATGAAAGGAAAGCTATTACATCCCTACAAAATGATAGTTCTATTGTCATTAAACCGGCTGACAAGGGAGGGGCCCTTGTAGTAATGGACAAAACCCTATACGTCACAGAAATTAGACGTCAACTCAATGATGGATCAATTTATCAACCCCTGTCACATAATCCCACTCGGGACATTAGTCTTAAGATCACTAATATTCTAGACAAATATCTTGCCTTAGGAGTGTTGGACCAGAAGACTTGTGATTTCTTAAACAACAACAACCCAAACACACCAGTCTTCTATATTCTACCCAAGGTCCATAAAAACCTTGAGAAACCCCCGGGAAGACCAATAGTAGCTTCCACCAACTCCATTCTGTCACCGTTGGCTATTTATCTCGAGAAAATTCTTACCCCACTTATACAAAAATCTAAATCATTTATCTTAGACACGGGGGCCTTCCTGGGAATAATACAACAACTGGACACTATCCCATCAGATGCAATTCTGGTAACATTAGATGTAAAAGACCTCTATACCTCAATTCCGCACTCAGAAGGTATTACATCTACTTCCCAGTTACTAAGAGCTGCACAAATGGATAGTGACCAAATTGATCTATGTATTGATCTTCTTAAAGTGATACTCACCTGCAATTTTTTCTTATTTCAAGATGAATTTTTCCTTCAGGTACGGGGGACCGCGATGGGGTCTAACACAGCACCCCCATATGCAAATGCTTATATGGCTGACTTTGAGGAGAGCATTATATACAACAATCCATTATTCCGTCAACATGTCATCACATGGAAAAGATACATTGACGATATCTTTTGCATATGGAATGGCCCTTTGGAATCTCTTCTGGTCTTCTACAATACTCTAAATGCGTCATGGCCTGGTATTCAGTTCACTATCAATTATGATTCTAGACAGATTAATTTTCTTGATACTATGGTGATCAAAAATCAAGATGGGAGGTTGTCCACTGATCTCTATATTAAACAAACTGATAAAAACAGTTTACTTCACTACCAAAGTTCACATCCTCCCTTCATGAAAAATTCCATCCCCAAATCTCAATTTGCACGAGTCAAACGCATTGTCACTGATGACACTACCCAGGAATTACGGCTCCATGAGATGACTAAGAAATTTGTAACACGGGGCTACCCCCGGCGACTACTTGAACAATCTAAATCTCCCATCACTAGACCAGCTAGGACTACAGGTAATCGAATTCCCTTCGTACACACTTTTCATCCTGTCACTAATATCATTCATAGATCTATCCGTAGAAATTGGCACTTACTATCTACAGCCTATCCAGATGTCCTGGAATTTAGGGAGCCCTTTTTACCGTGTTACAAACGACCACCTAATCTACGGGACTCTTTAGTCCATGCAGACTTTGGCTCCACAACAAAAAAAGTACAACGGTTTCTTCACACACCCAAATGTGGCACTTTTCCCTGTTTACACTGTGTCCAGTGCAACAGCGTAATAAAAGGAGACAGCTTCTCTCATCCACACTCAGGCAAAACCTTTAAGATAAAAAATTTCTTTACATGCGATTCTACACACGTGATATACCTGATCAAGTGCCCTTGTGGCCTTCTCTACGTTGGAGAAACATCTCAAACCATACGTGATAGAATTTCCAAACATAAATCCACAATACGCTGCAAAAACCTCCTTCTCCCCATCCCCCATCATTTCATTTCCTCTGGCCACAATATTTCACAATTAAAATTTCAAGTCATCGAACAGGTCCTACCATCCAGGAGAGGGGGTAACAGAATACTTCACCTCAGAAAGCGTGAAGCATTCTGGATCCATACTCTAGATACACTAAGCCCCAAAGGCTTAAATAGAGAATATGAATTATCGGCATTTCTATAATTATACGTATTGTTATATTCCAAATGTTATGCTTTCTCTTCTCTGAAATTATTGACCTATGTGGATTATACTACCTTATGTTGCTCACTGTTGTCTGATTAATAGTATAACCTGCTCTTCTTCTTCTTTTTAGAGCCGATTATATTAATATCCAGTGGATCTATCACTTCAAATCACTGTCACGTTGGAATTATTACTAGGATCCACCTAAGATCACTACACCATGTCAGAATAATTGTCACCATGGCTGCCTCACAACATCTATGTGAACGCTTCCTTTAGTCTAATAGTTTAATAAAATACCTTTATCACCATCACGCTGTTTCTGTCATGTTCCTGATCTCTGTTCTCATAACCTCTGATTTTGGAGATTTATAACTTCTGACACTG